>JAHLJT010003656.1:127014032-127232209 GCA_031308135.1 Acheta domesticus | reverse complement strand
CGATGCATAAGTGTTCTATTGTGAAGTGAGGTGTCGTGCAGTGTATAGCAGAGAAGTAAAGAAGGAAATGTTTTCAGGTCTTAGTGAAGTGAAGAGCAGTGTGTTTCTAATTGTATAAACATTCAGTGCGGAGTTAGAGTAAAGAAGTTTGTTTTTTTTTTTTTTCTTTCTTTCCTTTTCTTTTCTCAACGTAATTTAATGTTAAATGAATCAGTCAGTTTTTATATTATTATCATTATTTTACCATTATTATTATTATTATTATTATTATTACTATAATTAGCATCTAATTTGCTAGTTATATTACCCTTATTATTATTATTATTATTATATTATCATTATTATTATTATTGGTATTAGTGTTTCTATGTTACTGAGAGACTGTGTATTTTTATGTTTTTGTAATTAGCTGCCACCGGGTTATACCCATTTGCATTTTAAATAAATCTAATTTCAATTATTTTCATGTTTCTTAATATAAAATATATTTTAGAAATCTCTACAGAAATATAAGAATTGATTGAAACAGGTCTAAAATTTATTTTACATTTACATCCCACATTCAACGCCCAATAACAATGGCAGTCTCTGAGACCGGTGTTTCTCTTTGCGTTATAAAAATCATGTTTCCATATAAGTATTAAACTTGTCTTCGCTACGCCGGTCGAAAATTTGTGATTTCTGTTCTTGCCCACACCGGTTTTTTCACTGCTTGTTCTTTAAACTCGAGTATTTGCAGACTTCTCTCAATCATCTTGACATATCCTTCCCAGTTAGAGAATGTTTCACACTGAATGTGTTAGCGAATATCTAGCCAACATACAACCTAACGGTGCTGCTCTCTACCGGACGGTGCAAGTACTCCGTGTTACCGGAGAGAAACAAGCAATGTGTCAGACATACCGCCTTCCTCAATCTTCAAGAACTAGATCATGGAACGATTCTACGGCTAGATGCTGGATGAAATGTTAATAAACCTAATTTTAATTAATATAATATCTTCCGTGAACTAGCATATTGATATGTGAATAAAACAAAGAGCGAGTGAAAATTTCACGATTATTGAATATATTCAAATAAATCGTTGTTTGTCGCTGAAGCATCTAGTACGAGAGGTGCAACCTACGACCTTAGGCACTGGACGGTGAGAATTGCCCCTGGTGAGGGTGGGGCGGAGGACCCGGGGGGGGGAGGTTGCAGCTTCCCTGAAAAATTTGAAAGTAGACAGCTCGTCTCCTTGCTTAATAAAACATTTCATTTTCTTAAACATGTTCCATTCTTTACCCTCATTTAAGTTGACAATTTGGAGAATTGTTTGAGAACAACATTCAAACAACTTGGATCTCCAAGCCATCTAGAATGGACGGATGTGTCTTGTTCCGTGGTAAATGTTTCAGCATGCAAATTACATACAGAGTTGGGCAGTATCGAAAATACTTGTATTTAAAATACGTATTTTCGATAATTTTGTAATTTGTATTTTGTATCGAAAATACATATTTAAACATGTATTTTGTATTTGTATCGAAAAGACTTTCTGATAGTATTTTGTATTTTCAAAATACAAAAATACTTTTTTATTAATCCGTCACAAACATTCATTGAGTCAGTAAACGGAGAAGGTTCCGCCACGTGAACGAGTGCAAAGGGACCTCCCGTTTCTCCGATTACGTCCCCCCCCCCGTCAGTTCAACCGGAGATAACCGGAGGAGCGCTGTAATCACGGTGTAAGATGTATTTCATTCACCGTGGCTGTAATCGCGAGCTCCGATTCAATTTCTCGGAGAGCAGGCTCCGCGTGTCAGAACGAGTGCTGCCCATGTGTGTGCCTCGTGGCCCTGTGGTTGTGCGCAGTGATTAAAAACTTGTGCTTGCGGTGTTTTTAAGAGCTAATATTTCGTTATGGTATGTTTAGGTAAAAATCTATTCTTTTTTCCTGGGTACTTTGTGCTAAATGAAGATTTATATATACATTTAGGTTTATTTGAACTAAAACCCGTCAATTTCATAGCGAATGCCTATTTCAACATTAATGCATATTTGTGCCTATTCTACGTTTAAAAACCTAAAATGAGACTAATTTGCCTAATTTCATTTGTCTATGGCTTCTTTTACTTTTTTCTTCTGTATCGCCACAACAAACAAGGATGATATTAATTTTAAGTTACTTTTAACAACCCAAATTGCATTCGTCCTCATGTACCCCTTGCCTCATTTTGTCGCCTTTAAGAGAGCGAGAAATGAATATACCGGACAAGGATCTAGCGATAGAAGTCTCCACGCCACTACTTTCTGACTTGGTGGAGAAGCTACTTCCGTTTCTAAGATAAAGCGATTGAATTTCCCCGAAAGCAAAGTGATCTTGACCGATAAGAAACATTCATTTTCTCTTGAAAACTTGGAGAATGTATTAGCAATTTATTGTGAGGCAAAATACAGTAGGAATCATTATAACTATTAAACTTGTTCATAAATAGTATTTTCGCAAAATGTTCAATACTGATTCTACGTAATATTGATTTATTGTCTTATCGTTGAGAAACATAATAAATGGTCAAAAAGTGAGTTTTCTTGTAAGTTTAGAGTTTTATTAGTGCCATTTAGTGACTAAAGCCTAACAGATGCTGAAAGAACCTATTTTAGGCACCTAAAATGCATGTATTAAAACCTAAAAATCCGCGGTATTCATCAGATATCCATATCATTTGTGATGTATGTTCTTACTTCAAGTCTGAAAGGCATCTTGGTTAATTGTCTGTAACCGGCAATATTTGTCCCAAACTATCACCCCCCAAGAACTTATGGTGAGATCTTTAAACTCCAAGTATTCCTTCGGCTCTTAGCATGAATAAGATGCCTTTCGGACTTAAAATATCAACATACATCACAAATGACAGGGGAAGTATATAAATTACGTAACGCAAATTTCGAGTATTTTCAAAACCCCCTCCCTCCTTTGTAACGCACTTCCCTATCTCAATGTAAAGCTGCGTAACGCTGCCTCAGATTCCATCCCTCCCCCTTTAGCGTTTCGTAATTTATGGATGACCCCAAACTGATACCTGAAATGGGTTGAAAATTTCATTTGAAACATTTTTGTATAAAGAACGTTATAAATTTTTAATAATAAAATTTTAAATGTGAATTTTGAACGTGAATAATCGTTTAAAAGAGAAAAAATTGGATAGAAGCTATTATGTGTAAAACACGTTGGTTGTATTTTGTATTTTTTAAAGTGTTTTAAAATACTATTTTGTATCTAAAATACTTCTATAAAAGTATTTTGTATTTGGTATCTAAAATACTTTCGGCGAAGTATTTTGTATTTTGTATCTGAAATACATTTTTCAAATATTTTGCCCAACCCTGATTACATATACATACACACACACACACTCCTCGTTTTATTTTCTTGTAAAATACCGAGTCTTATTAAATAATGAAGCTTAATGGAAAAGGGGCCCAGAAATATTGTTGCCCCCCACTGTTTTTCAAGCTGCAGCTATGCCTACACGAATGTTTTTGGGGGGGGGGGTACCACGGAATCCCGGATATTATACTTCTCTCACAACAATCACAAACCTCGAAGAAATATATGATAATCAGAATACAAATGTGATAATTTCTATACTCATTAAAACATAAGTATTAGGAATCTTATCAAAAAATACTCAAATAAATTATTTCATTTTTGAATATAATTTTCCACGATAATTATATTTTTTGTTAACTAGTAACATTCGTTTAAAGTAATGTGTACACTTTTTGTATATTAATAGATGTACCTTAAACTTGTAAACTAAACTTTCATAGCTATTGTTAGCCAAATTGAAGATTTTGTTCAAAGAAGTATTAATTTGAGTAAAATGAACGACAAGTTAAAATAACATACCTTGCTTTGAAGTTTATTTAAAAAGAATCGCTGAAGTTTTTGAAGATTCGATGAAGTTAAGTTTGATACATTTCTTTTAAATATGTAGTTCGATTATGATATGTTAAATAGCTCTTAGGTATTTAAAAACTTTTTTTTTGACACAAGAGTTTTTTCCGCCGACAACCGATTTGTTTCCTGCAGATCTTTTACAACTCTGAAAAATCGTGAGCTCCACAGACCACCCACCTCTAAGATTCCAAGATCTACGTCGCGGTCGACAATGGGCGCTAATTACGCTCTGTACACTCTGACAACCGCACAATTGCCGCTTCGGTCGCTGACACGCGTGTTCCTGAGAATCCGGTGGCGCTGTTTGTCGCAAATATCCTTCACAGAGCCCGCTCTCGCCGCACCCCTCCTCAGCAACAGAACAACACTCCCCTCCTCCATTGTGGCCTCTGAAAAACACGCGCGAAAGAGGTGCGAAACAGACCGCGTAAATAGCTCTTCCTCATGTGCTAGTCACGTTTCTTCCTCCTTCGCTGTTACCCATTGAAAAACACGACTCTCACAGGGTAGGGCAACTGGCCTTTTCTTTGGACCGGAGTTGAATATCACAACTGAATTTTAGGTTTCTCTCCCTCTCTCTCTTTCTTTCTTTCTCTCTCCCTCTTTCTCTCTCTCTCTCTCTCTCTCTCGATATAAACATATATATATATATATATATATATATATATATATATATATATTGTGACATACCAACATGTCACATATTTTTATGCACTAATATTTGTTGTAAATGGGGTGAATTACAAGGGTAAACAAATAGGAATATGGCCCCCTAGCAACGGCAGTCGAGTGGTTATCAAGGTCAATAAACTTCATTCGGGCCTTGAACCTGAGGGGTAAGGCTACCTGATAGTGTAAGCGGGGAAGAGATTGGTTGAAAAAGTAATGACAGTCTAGGGCGTAGCTAGTCGATTTGGTAATCAATTGAGGGATTGGCCAGGGGGAGAGTGACAGTCTATTCATGACGGAAGTGTGTCGGTTTCTTTGCTGGTAAAAAACAGTGGAGGAGATAGGCCGAGTTTTGAAGGGCTGAAGAGAAAGATTTTTTTACATTCGGACATATGCCGTGGTGCTGTGCCGGTCGCTTGCGGATAATTAATGTTATGAGATTGGGATAAATTTCTCTTTAGAGTGAATAGTTCTCGGACTCTGAATGTTTGTGATGTGTGGAAATTAGAACTTGTAAGACTTTGGGAATTCATGAGTGTGACGAATGGAAGTTAAACTTTGAACTCATATGAATTTGTTTGCAAACAGGACTCGGAATATTTGTTAATAAGCAGTAGTTTGTTGAAATTTAATATTTTGCGTCACGTAGTCAGGAAGAACTGGGAACTTTCGCAGTAAATTTAATTAGAACGGTCAGATATAGGCGGTGAGGGTGGTGACTCGACGGCAGTTGTGAAGAGCAGAAGAAAAGAAGCTGGTATTTGGACTTGGAATTCTCGTCACCGGATGAAGAGAAATTGGTTCTGCGAGCGTCATCGAACAAGTGCGCGCGAAGACGGGTACTGCAGTACGAGGTTCAGAAAGGTCATGACCAAAAGAACATTCCGTATTGTTATTATTTTTAAGTAATAATTTTTGCTTGGCAAATCGAATAAACTGTTAAGTTCCTTTTGAAATAGAAAAGATGATTTTCATTTGGCCAATTCCAGTTAATAAGTAGCTAAACATAATTTTTTCAGACTCCTCGCCACTCTATATAGATGGCAAACCGAATAATCGGCTATCAGTAGGTAAAGCGATTATTTCTTACGAAACCCATCGGTCCAGATAGCCGGATATTTATTCTATTTTAGATAGCAGTTGAAGCGTTAATTTCAATAATAATAAACGTAACCTTTTCCTGGCGCCCATATTTAACATAAATTCGGAACGGGTTACGTCGAAACAATCGCCCAATAATTTTTATATAAGCAGTTTGTGTACGAGGGCAGGACATTTTAAAATTGATGATTGTTTCAATATATATTAGGCTGTATCGAAAAAAATAAAATTCAATGGCTTAGTGAAAAAAGTTACTTTTCAATGCAAAAACAAAATCAGTACCAATAAAGCCGTTTTTAAATTGGGTTTAGGGGTGCCACCAACCCCATAAACACCCCATTGACGACATTTTTCGCTACTTTTTAGAAAATAAGGAATAAATATTATTTAATGTGATTTTTATCAATGCACTTTTCGCTGAGGTGGTGCCCATGTTACCCCGCAACAATTTTATGATCATCAAACAATATTTAATTGACTCCAACAGTATGCCACATTAGCTCGAATATGGCCAATTTCACGTTAAAACCATAGAAATAGATACTTTTCAAATGACCATACCTCCGTAAATTTTTATCCAAAATACTTTTAATTTACATAAGATTAGAGCTCTAAGTCTCTTCTTTGAGAAACTTGCTTCGCACAAATTCGCTGTTCCACTGCAATCACCTAAAATTGCGCCGCCCTAAAATTGCGCTAAAATGTACGACCCACATTTGTGCCGCACTGCTGTATACGATTTATTTCTTTCCTATTGAGCTGTATTGAAGATATTTGCAGAGGCTTGGCAAAAAAAAGTTAGTTTTTGATTCAAGAATAACATCTGCACCAATAAAATAATTTTTAAAACGGATTTAGAGGAGCCACAAACCCCATAAACACCCCATTTTCGACCTTTTCACTACTTTTTACTTTCCCGTATACGTACGTATACACGGAGTGATATACGTAGTATAGGGAAAGTTATGAAATGCTGCGCGAAAAAACGGCCAATTTTCGGCGGAAAAAAATTAATTGCCGGGCCGTGAAAACGAGTAAGTGGATAAAACCAGTTGCTAAATTAAGAAAAAGAATCCCCTAACACGTGGTGTAGCCATAAACCCTGTTTTCTAGGTCCTTGATACCGAAAACCCAATCGAAAGGAAAACGTCCGTCTGTCCATCTGTCTGTCCGTCTGTGAACACTGCTTGCGCCTAAACTATACGTATGATTTCTTCCAAAATGGATATTCCCCGGTCGATCTGATTCTAGTCGAACTTTGAGATTTTGAAAAAGATTCTTCAAAATTTGGGGGTACTTTATATGAAGCCCCCCGGGGATTTTCAAAATTTTCTCAAAAACGGCTCCAAATTTTTTCTTTAAATTGCTTGTATGAATAGAGTAAAATACACCTTTTAACATGGCATTGGTCCGATTTTCACGTACAGCTCTGAATTTTCGAAAATTGTGAAAGTTTGACTTTTTGTCGGCGTCTTTCTCCAACTACAAAATTGAAGATAGAGATTTTTTCTTCAAATAAAATTTGTTCTGCATATTGATTTCTTTCATAAAGGTCATATACATTATTTTGAAAATTTTAGTAGTTTTCGTACAATATTGCGAGCAATATGTGCAATTTTAAAAAATTACATAAACAAGATTTTCTCAAAAATGGCTCCAAATTTTTTCTTTAAACTTTTAGTAGGGATAGTGGTAAATGTACTCTATCAATGACATAAAAGCCATTTTGGTCTTTCGGTTGGTTTTTTCAAAAATTACAAAAATGTAATTTTTTTCACATGTTTCTCACGTCGATAATAATTACATTAGCGGAGACTTTTTCATATTACTATATTTACGAGTACATATGCTTTAAATAATGTCAAGTAAAGTTTCTCGAAAACACAACCGTTTTCTGTGAAAAGTAGCTCAAAAATTCCCATTTTCAGAAACGCTCAAACGCCATTTTCTCATACATGGCTGCAAATTTTTTCTTCAAACTTTTGTAACGGACAGGTCTAATTACTCTCTTTTAGTATAGTGTAAAGTTTATTTTGAGTTATTTTTTTGTTTTTTTCAAAAATGACATAATTGTTATTTTTTTGAAAGATCATTCACATCTTTAATATGCACATTACCAGCAATTTGTAAACATTATTATATTTGTGAGTGTAAGTGCTTCAAATAACTTCAAATAAAGTATTTTGAAAACTCAAAAATTTTCTGTGAAAATGAGCTTCAAATTTCGCATTTTTAGTAGCGTTAAAACGCAATTTTCTTTAAAACGGCACATAATTTTTAAAAGAAAATTGCCATTTAGGACTAGGTTTTTGTGTTCTTTAATATTCTAAAATTAATATTTCCGTTCTACCAATAGGAAACCGAAAAAATAAGAAAATGACAAAAAAAATGTACTTTTGGGGTTGATAGATGACAGTTGGCAAGAAAAGAGTGTGTGGCAATTCCAAATACCTAGCGAAGACTCATGGAAATAGAAATCTAATATGGGAAAGTCTGCGTCATTCTGTAGCACCACTAGTTTTATATTCTTAAAATAATAGTTTTATTCTACTATTGGAAAACCGAAAACTTAAGAAAATGTCGAAAAAATGTAGTTTCGGCGGTGATAGATGGCAGCTGTCAAGAGTATTGGCAAGTCCGAAAAGCTAGCCGAGACCAAACGAAACAGAAAACTAATACGGGAAAGTCTGTGGCATTCTGTAGCACCACTAGTAAGAAAGTAACGAATACGTATAATTAATGGTATTTTTGTATCAACGTATTTTTGCCCAAGGTGGTGCCCACGTTATTCCACAATTTTATGATCATCAAACATTACTTATTTGACTAAAACAGTGGGCCACATTAGTCCGAATATGGTCAATTGTACGTTAAAATGATATAAATAGGCACTTTTCCAATGGCCATAACTCCGTAAATTTGTATCCAACTTACTTTTTATTTAGAGATTATTAAAACTTGAAATCTCCATTTTAGGAGCTTTGCTTCGCACAATTTAACTATTTCTTTGCAATCAGCTAAAATTGTGCTGTACGCTTTCACTGATAGTAACCCTCATTTGAGCCGCACTGCTGAGACTGATTTCTTTATTCATTATTAGTCTGTATTGAACATATTGGTAGAGACATCAAACGGGTTTGGAAGTTACTAGACTATGAAAAGCAGTTGGGCATTTGGAAGCACATGAGTTGCTTTCCTCCTCGTGTCGCCCCCGCTGGCCTGACCCGCGCGCCGCCGCACACTGATCAATTTCGCGTCGCTAGCTGGACAAAAATGCAAAAATCAACTTTCTTCAAGAAAGTTAAAATCAATATTACTTCGAAGTACATAAACCAGAGCACACGAAAATGTGTTTTTGAACCCACTGACACCAATGGATACGATGTGGCAACGTCCAGAAGTCAGCCGTCGGTGCGCCGCCGCCCGTGCTAAAATCTCCAGTCGCGATTCAGCAAGCTTATGAATAAGTGTCTGTACTAATCGCTGCAAGCTGAAATTCGACTGTGACGACATGGAACACTCTAACACAGGTATATATCTCTCTGGTAACACCAATTCTTGAAGGTATTTCCCGAAATTATACTGATAAAAAAAATTATTTTAACACTATGTTTTAAGTAGATGGATTTTACATGATTCAAATTTCGTGTAGCTCTACAAAAAAAAGCTCATTTATTTTCGCGTTCAAAATTGTACTGACTCATTACCACATATCTCTTCTCTGCGCTGGTAAAATATTTCGTGCATCTATCCGCAACTTTGTGAGATATGCTCTTCTTTTTTAGGAACTGCACTCTCGCGCGGCGCTATTACTCGAAGAGAACTGTTCGAGTTCGTGCGTAGAGAAGTTGAGGTTCAGAGTGTCACAACACTTGAAAATAAAAATAATTTATTTAATTATATTATATCACGATTGAGACTTGAAAAAGGGTCGAAATCATCTGAAGAGGAAATGCGCAAGAACATCAGGACATCAGTTACATCGTCGCAAAGCTTTGGAAACAGGTCACCGAGCAGAAACAAAGCTGTCTAGTGCTGGCCCCGTGGCCGAGATCGTTAAAGCTTGAGTCCCGCCTCGGGCATGGTTGTATGTGTTCGTCCTTTCACCCCATATCATTACCACATCGTTTCATTCTCATACCATAACTTTACATCCAATAGTGGTCGCTAATGACCGAGTAGTTGATGCGACCTAAAATAACCAAAAAAAAACTGTCTAGTAAATTCTCTGCATGGCTCAGTGAAGAGTTCAGTATATCCAAATGTTCAAAATCCCCCCCCCCCTAACGAGACGAAGACCAAACAAGCTCTTTCACGAAAGTAGCGAACGAGGAAAGAAGCGAAAGGTCAGCGACATGTTATCAGAAAGAAGCTCCTCTAAATTGTCATTTGCCATTCAGCAGGTTTCGGTTAAGTGGCCAAAGGAAGGTTGCCGATGTCATAGAACAGGCGTCAACTAGTACTCCTAGAACCCTGTGTAGAATGAAGCGCGCAGCAGAATCCAGTGTAGCAATGCAGCAATGCTGTTCTCCTGAAGAAGCACTGAAAAGAAGTCTCCTGAAGACTCGCAACGCGAACATAACACTAAGAGAAGGTGCGCTCAGAAAAAAATGTACACTCTATCCTCCTTGCTACAAAATCTTGGAAGCAAAAATTCAATGTTATCCGGCTAATTCGACTGTTACTCTGATTCTTTGGCTCAAATTAACCTTCAGAACATTTTAGATCTGACTTTAACGCGTGTGTGCAAAATCCAGGAAATCATTACCGATATTTTGAAAATTTGTGATGGAAAAACTGAGGAAAACTTGCAGATGATTTGGAAATGGGGTTGTGACGGAAGTGGAGGTCAGAGCATCTACAAGCAACATTTCTCGGAGGGAGAAACTACTGCGTCAGATGCGGATATGTTTCAAGCGTTGCCCCTCTTCAGTGTCCGCTAGAATAGCATAATCTGAAGAAATTCTCTGGGATAATCCTAGAACTCCATGTTTTGTTCTTCCAATCTTTGTTTTCTGGTTTATGCTTTAATTAAAATATTTCAAAAATACCATCTTAGGATTAGTTCCAGTTAAAGAAAAACATACCCGATGAAATGTCTTAGATAATCAGACCACTTTTGGCATTATTTCAAGTCTTTTAAAACAAAGTATATTCCGAAGGTGCAGCTCTGAGTGCTGCATCCGCTTGCTCCTACGAGTGCCAATGACGATTATGGTGAAAATTAAAAATTATTTATTTAGTATTACCTCATTCTGTTTGGCCATAAAATGACTGCCGTTTATAATTGCGACAAATATCTATACTGAAATTTTTTCGATAAATATTGTTACAGTGCAACACTCAGAATAGATGTTACACAATGTCAGTTCATTTTGATTGATCTTCTAAGTATCTCAGCCAAATTTCACTTTTCTATGACCTCCAGATTTCGAGAAATGATTTTTGTCCACCTAGCGAAGCAAAATTGATCAGGGGCGCGCCCGGGACTGCGCCCCTGAAAGAGGCACGCCCTTTAATGCACTAACCTGTGTCAGAAGCCACAACTTCTTAGTTGCGAAATTACGTAATCAATTGTATCTAAAAACTCACAAATGAACAGAAATATTTGCTGTATGCTCACAAACAAAAGTGCCGTCCTAGGTAGAAAGTGCTACTCTAAAAAGTAAGGCTTTTATGAGATCTTCCTTCTCGCTTATGTTTTCGAACCAAATAATCTCGTTAAGAGAACTGTCACCAGAGGTAACATTGAATTGAACGTTTTCAAATAATAGCTAAGATGTTAGTAGGGCAGAGAGTGCATTATTTCAATTCTACATAGCTGCTTCCAATAATACGGAAAGCATGTGCTGTTGTAAGCACCACTAATATTTAATTAATTAATTCATTCATTCATTCATTTATACGGGAGCATTCCTTTTGAGGTACAGCACATTCAGAGTATACAAAGTTTAATACTTGAAATAAGTGGCAAATAAAAAGTAAACAAAAACATACAGAACAAAATTTATTATAAACAAACCAGAAAAAAATTCACAATATCAAAATACAAAGTTTACATAGAAAGAAATACACAATACCATACACGCAGTAACCAATGCAGTACATAAAGTTCACATACAAAGAAATACCCATGATCAAAATACAAAGTTTAAAACATGAAATAAGGACAAAGAAAAATCTAAACAAAAACATACAGAACAAAAATAACTATTATACACAAATCAGAGAAATGCACTATATCTAGATATAATTAACAGTGCATTTTAGGTGAAAGATATTGAAGGATCAAAAGAGGAAGGATGTTTATCACATAATAAATTTAATGTGATGTGCTCTTTTTCTTGAACAGCGGGTACCACTAAAGAAAAAGTATTTTGTTTTCTCAATTTTTTTGTAGAGAAAAATGTTCCTTGATGTTCTAATTTTGTAAGTTTTGTTGGCAGTTCTTCATTCCCCCATTTAAAAATTGAACTACCTTGCACACAATTCTGAGCTCGCATTGTTGCTTGAGTTTGTCTGATCATTTTATTAATCAGTTCTAAATCATCTTCTGAATACACTTCATTTAATACACCAAGAAATTGATTAAGGATAGGTTCCTTCTTCCGTTTCAGATCTTCATTTATTACCTCTTTACTTTTTAGATCACTTAGAATGTTTTCCTGTAATGCACATTCAAATTGTTCATCATTTATGAATAGAACATTCTCTTCTATCTCATTATGTAATGTTGTTTCTTCATTAAAGGCCCGTTTCCACGATGGCATAAGTCATCGCACTTGGGGTGTTTGACGGTCAGCCCGCTCGGCGCGCCATGATCGCGACTCTCGATCAAGCTCTGCTTGATTCATCGCGTGGAACTTGCGATTGCAGAGGCACCTTGCGGTAGAATTTGTAAGTTTATCAGTCTGCTTGCGTGCACGTTAGGAGCAACTTCACGAGCTCCAAGCAGGGCCCGGATGGGCCGGTGCGGTCTCGGGGCCGGCCAGGGCAGGGCCAGGGGCCGGCGTTGGGCGGGAACAGGGCGGGCTGGGCGGAATGCGGCGTGCTGTAGATTTCACGTGTCTGGCCTAACCTGTGGCTATGTCTTCGCTTGAATAGAAGTTGTGAGTAATATTAACAACCACTTGCCTCGGAGGAAACGTACTCCACAATTTTAATAATGTCCTCACAGACCATACAATTAGCATACGGACGTGAATAGATACATTTTTGTTTCTGGATTAGATTGGCGTGAAACAGTGGCTTGCGCATTAATTGTGGTTTGTTCCTAGCGTTTTCGATTGTGTGAAAATCTTTGTTGAATTTTCATCTTCAGTGCACAATGTCATTTATCGTCAAAATTAAAATATTTTTGCAAATTTTTAGACGAAATGAAAATTTTCACTTGCGTAACCTCAATTGGCGTAATGTTTGTATAGAAGAAAAGTTTTTTGAAGACCGAATACCTAGCGAAGTAATTTAAAATAGAATTAAAATGTAAAGATAGTGAAATAAAAATAGCTATGCATTGGTCATATTATAGATGTAATTGTTAAATTGTTAGTAAAACTTGCCAGGTAGTATTTTGTATGTAAGCATTATACTTTTTAATAATTTCCCAAACAATAATATTTGCTCCTTCATACCTCAAACTAATTCATGATTCACTGTTGTCAATTTACAAAATTTACCTGAAGTAAAGTCTCATATTTGTTACAATTAGGAAGAGGATTTGTATGCCCTCAAAAATATCTGGAAATATTTTGTTAAAAAACTTAAAAATTATAAAACATGCAGTTAAAATGAATAGTATTTAATTTCCTTTCTGAACCTTTCTTGCTAAAATTCAGCAGAAGCATGCCTGGAATGAAAAGATATACTTTTGTATATAGCAACCTAGCGTACTTCACAGTAGAATTGAAGAAAATATGCACCTCAGTGAAGGACGTTGTATGTGTTGTTTTAGTTTTGGGGTCTGGTTTCAAAAATATATCAAGAAATATCCTACATAAAAATATTTCATCATCTATAGAAAGGAAAAGAAAACTCGAACTGTGACAAGCTCTTTCTAATCAATGAATGCTCACAAATCAATGGATTCTATGAAAACATGAAACATTTTACAGATAAGTCTCTATTTGAATGAAATAAGCAAATTATGCTGCAATAATTACATAAATATGCACCAACAGAAAAAATTGGCTAAATAGGCACAAATATGTGTTAACATTTTAATCTCCACTGCATTCAATTCTAACCAAATGTCAAGAAATTCACTTGGCTATGCCATGAAGCAACAAACAAAAATATGCAAAATCATTGAAATCCGCTCCCTATTTACAATAAAGCCAGTTTAGAACTTTTCTGCCTAGTTTCATTTTGCAAATTTTAATGTTTAGACATTAAAATAAGCAAAAAAATTATCTTCACTTATGTTCATATTTATTACAGTTTGATATGTATCATTTGTAGAATAAGTTAGAAGTAATAGAGTAAAACAGAAAAACCATTCCTCTGAAGTTAAAATATGAGCTCTTTGTAATTGGGAAACAGTAATTTCTAGTTTCCACAATTAAAGAGACATGGGCAATTAATAATAATCATAATAATAATATAATAATGGTAATGGTAATGATAATATCAATAACAATAACATGTTGCATTACTTTGTACAATTAGGGGCATACATTCACGTTCTCACACACATACATACAAACGTATACACACACACAAATATATAATAATATTATATGGGTGTGTAAATATAATATTATTTGTAATTATTTATAAATGAGTCACCTCAAGGAATCTCCTTAGTTTATTTCTAAATTTTTTAAATTCCCTTAAGTAGTAGGGCCACTTCTAACAGAATGTTGGAGATGAACACATCATGTAATTGATGAAGAATGTGCTGAAGCATACTTCTAATGTATTTGTAACTGTTTTACAATAAACATAATTGTTTGGTGCATGTACACGTTTGGTGAGGAAAGTCGGTCTCTAGTGAAGATATTGATTTCTTTGAGTTTCATATTTTCCATATAACATACTTCACCAGATGACATTCTCTGAGTAATAAATAATCTATAAAATAAATGTGCAGCAGGAATGGATCATGTTCAGGGTCTTATGCTGCAACAAATTGCTTTCCATATAATGAAACTAGATACTTATAACTGTAAGTAACTGTTCACTGTGACAAGGGATCTTTCCTGATGTTTCAAACAACAATGGTAAAACCATGAAAAAGAGGTTATTCTCTTGAAGTTATAAGCTATAGTCCTTTTCTTGTTGCTCTCTTCACAAAAATTCTTGAAAAATACGCTATGAAAGATTAATGAATTTTTTAAAAATAAAGGAAATTATAACTGAATATCACTGAACTGCAATCTTTCCATTGTTAAATGAAAAATTAACAGCTGTAGATAACAAAAAAATTCCCGTGGTACTACTTCATCTTTCAAAACTTTTGATCCTGAGTTGAAGATTCTATATTACTGAGCAATCCTTTCACACTTCGTGTATGGAATAAATAAATGGGGTGATACATATACGACACATGACTAGAGAATTTACACTCCAGAAAAAAGCCATAAAAACAGTATTCAAAATGAAAAGGATAGATAGCTGCAAAACTATATTTCAAAATGTAAATGTCTTTGCAGTCTATGGACTTTATGTATATAATACAATATTATTCATCAATAGAATTGCAATGGAAACATAGTACCTTACCATACAACACAAGTAATGAAACAACATAGAAAAAGTTTGTACTGATAGAAAAGGAAAAAAAAAAACAACTGCTTTTGAAATCCATATCGTCCAGAGATAACATTTTTCAATAATCTACCAAGCAACTGTCAAGCCAGTAGAGGGCACTAAATTCAAATTAGAACTACAAAAATATGTGACCAACAAAGTACTTCGTTCTGTGGAAGATTTGTAGATACTGTATGCGTTCCGTCATGAATGTGAACTAAATGTTGAATGCAAAATTCGAATAAATAAATTACAAGGTAATTTCACATTGTCATTGAGACTCATGTAATATAATATGTAACATATATCTCAAAAGCTTAGTAAAATTTTATTAGTTTTGAGAAAATGATGAGAATGTGTTTGCAGTAACTACAAGGTCTCTACCGACATTGCGCTTTCGAATGGCGCGAAACTGCTGTCAGTTTCGGTGTCACGTGACCAAAAGTCGTGGAACCTGATGTTACCGTGTCAACGCGCACTGTCGACTTTCGCGCGCGATCATGGCGCGCCAAGCGGGCTGACCGTCCAACACCCCAAGTGCGATGGCTTATGCCACCTCGTGGAAACGGGCCTTAATGCACTTCAGGACCAAATGAACATGTTTACACACATTAAATTTGATTTCTGAATCCGGACATGTGCAAGTATATGTATGGGGCATTCTAGACACCTTAAATCGCAGTTGCATGTGGGATTGGCTTCCGCCACTTCATAAATTTCGCTTTTATTAATTGTAAATCCTTTCCACAAGTCACTATCATTACTTTTAATAATATTCTTTACATCCAATTTCAATGAATTCATGAGACGTTGTCTTATGCTGAAATCTTGGATGTCAATTTGTGATTGGAAATAAGTTTATCAAAATCTTTGTCACGCAAAAAACCAAATGAAAGCATTTATTGCAATGTCAACTCTTTTTGGCTTATTTTCTTTCAAATAATTGTGTTTAATCATACCTGCATGTGTTCTAAATGCATGTTAGTATAACCTGCATGTTGGCGATAACAATAACCCCAATTTGACACTGATGGTATTCTCTATAAAAGTACTCACTGAATTCAGCAGTGTTTGGGTCACTCTTTAGATTCTTTTTTTGCTTCACGAAGCATTTAATGAAATGCAATTTGATCTATTTCCTCCATTAAAGTACGAAGAACTTTATATACTGCTTGTTTTTCTTTGTTGCCTTTGATTTCATGAAGATTTTTTCTCCATGCTCCATCAACATGCCAGGAACAAAATAATTGGAACTTTGATTGTTCCATAATTTCTAGCCAGGCATTAAAAAATTCATTGGCCATGTCTGTCATAAAAACATTAGGTTTTAAATTTTCACCAAGAACAGTCTTGACATTAACGAACATTACTTTAAGCATTTCACAATCAGTACGGTTGGAAAACATAAATGTGGAAGGAACACCTTGATCTAAGTCATCTAAAACAAGTAATGTTGTTAGCTCAAACCCATACGAATTTAAACCATGTATACTGTCCATACTCACACACTTTTAACCAAATCGCTTAAGCATTTCGCACTGCATGTCATTCGTTATAATTAAAACAAAGTTGTCTTTTGTGGACACTGTGGAAAGAATCTCCTCCACCGAGGAATGCACACTGGTACTGTCATTGTTATGCCCAGAGCCACTGTATCCACTAGGCTGCAGCCTAGGGCCCAAAACTTTTGGGGACCCACAAATTTGTAGAATTTTTTTTTTTCAATTTTTATAGGATTTTAATCATAGTAAGATTTACAAGCAAATGTTCTAAACTTCACACAAATTTGCTTCCAGGTTTAAGTAAATACACATAAAGTATATTAATATATTTATATCTTTAATTCTAACATAGACTGATACACATAGAAAAAGTACTTTTAAGAAAGTACACTTCTGAATCAAGGGCCTTTCATTTGGAAGAAATCTTAAGTGTGTATAGGATGGGTCAAAAGCATCGAGAAAAATATAATTTTATGGCTTTATTGCGTCTAAGAGTTGTCCACATTGTTTAAACAAAGAACATGCTTGTTTGGACGCTCAAATACAAGGTACACACAAGTGTGCCTCTTTTTAAAGGACCCCCTAAACTAATTAGTGTTTAAGGGGCCCATTGGCATTTTCGATTGTTTCTATTTAAAAATATAAATATTAGATTCGATTGGTAGCTAAGTCAGCCAAAATCAAACCCGAACTTCAGTTTGAACATTTTTTCCTACCGATTTATTATTTCAAGTTATTAATCAATTGAAATGATTTATTGTAAAAATTGTTGTTGCATTGTAAATATTGTAAACGATTGTTTAGAACAGCACAAAACAGATTTGATGGTTTACCATAATTTTTAATACATCAAATGCTGAAAAGCAGTGAAAGGAAACAAAGTTGCATGGATCCGCAGTGCAATAATAAACATGTTTGTTTGTTTTTTAGTCACCAAACGGATGTTGACCGTTAGACCGTTGTCCATGTAATAAAACGTTTTTCTTAAACGGATATCCCAATAAAGAAGAAATTTGTCAACACTGCAAAAGGTACAGATTCAAAAAAAAACAAAGTGTAGTTTTGTTAAAACCAGCAGTTCTAGAGTGCATACCGACTGCTAAAGACCAGAGACTGCATTTACAAGTTCTTTTATAAGAAACAGGGAAAATGTGAATATTCAGTTGTGTTCGTTCAGTGATGTTCAAGAAAACTGTTTAATATGTGTCTAATACACTGAGAAGAAATTCTTGTTACATGAAGGTAACTATTTTTTAGAGTCTAGATTTAGAGTAAGATTCATGTTCCCAATTCTCATCTGAGATCTATGCCCGCTTTATATTTTGTTGTTTATATTCAACTTACAGATTCTTCACCATATAATATTTATTTAAATAAAAATGAACAAATATAAAAGTGGTGCAAGGAAACATAAAGAAAGAAATGAACAAAAAGGAAGAGATTCTAAAAAAATGCCAAAATTAACTACAGTGTTTAAATTACCGAAAGAAAGAAAGTAATCTAGTTTAGAAGAGAACAAAACTGAGTTACACAACCCTGATAAACAAGAATGTAACGAACAACCATTCAATTACTTATTTTATTATAACGAAGATAAAGCGAACACCATTGATAATGAGACAATAAATTAATGTTCTGATCCAGCTGATTGGGATAAAAATAATGCAGATTTAATATGTTATTTGTCGTCATTACATACTATTAACAGAAGTATTCAAGATAGTTTCCAAGAGACTGGGCACGAATATAATGGTCAACGCCGATTTTTTAATAAAATTTATTTGAGTTCACTTCAGAAAATGGTGAAGTAATACGTGAGTGGCTTGTTTATTCAAAATCTAAGGAAAGTGTGTTTTGCTTTATGTGTAAATTGTTTGCAAAACAAAAAGCCCTCTTTTCTAATGATGATGAATTCAATGATTGGAAAAATCCAACCAAAGCAGTTAAACATGAAGCTAGCACACTTCCACGAAGTCATAAAGATGCATGTTCCACATGGTTCAATTTACGAAATAAAAATGCAAGAATTGATAGTTTAAGTGTCACTCAATACGAAAATGAAGTAAAATTTTGGCGTGATGTACTGAAACGCTTATTAGCAACTACCAGATTTCTCTCTTTGCGAGGTCTTGCATTTGCTGGAATATATAAACATAAAATTTTAAACAGTATTATTATAAACTAAATTATATATAGATGTGAACATTTACAAGTGATAATCAAATTATCCGCTCTCCCCGCAATGGAAATTATCAAGCAGCACTCGAATATTTGAGTTAATTTGACTCCTTTTTAATGAAGCATTTAAAAAAATATAGCAATGAAGGTGTTAGAAATGTTTTGTATTTATCACATTATGAGATTATACACCTTATAACAAATAAAATACTGCAATTGTCGAAGAAATTAAGGAGTCAAAATATTATTCAATCAGCATAGATTCAATGCCAGAGGTTTCTCGCACTGATCAGCTTACTTTAATAATCGAATATTTCTGTATCTGGTTAGTTTTTTATTTGATTATACAAAATACTCAATTACAAAAGCTTTTATATTAAAATTAATAGTAAAATATGTTTTTCAGGAGAACCAGTTTAACAATTTACTGAATTTATTGACATCTATAGCCATGCTGCACAAAATTTAGCTGAGCGCATATTTGATGTTTTAAAAAAACTTTAAATACACATCAATGATTGTTGTGGACAGACATATGATAAAGCTAGCAATATGGCTGGAAAATACAATGGTTTGCAACAAAAAATTAAAAATGTTAATCCATTGGCAGTTTTTATACCATGTTGTGTGCAATTTGTCAAATCTTGTTGGTGAATGTGCCGCAGAATATTGTTTATGGGCTGTTAAATATTTTGGATTTTTGCAAGAGCTGTACAATTTTTTGTTGCTTCTATGTATTGGTGGAATGTTTTAACGAATGCATTATCCAATAATTATGCCAGTGCCAAAAAGTTTATCTACAACAAGATGATCATCATGTGCAGATGCATCTGCTGCTTTAGATAAGGGGGATGCAAATATTCTGACAGCATTTAAAATATTAAAAAATGATACTCAAATAGCAACAAGTAAACATGCTGCAGATACATTGATTTCTCAAATGAAAAAATTAGAGATTGCTGTCATGACGAAAGTTTGGAATGAAATTCTCGAGCATTTCAATTCAAAGAGTAAATTTTTAAAATAATCTACAAGATTTAGCTTCTGCAGTAAAACAATATGAATCTCTAATCACTTTTCTGAAGAAGTTAAGAGGTGAACACTGTTTAGCGCATACGAAGATTCTGCTAAAAAGTTAATACCTGAATGCATACAATACGAATCTCATTCTAAAAGGCCTTGAAAACGCGAACATTTTCATGAAGAATCAGAAACGGAAGCTGTTGAAAGTAATACCTTGGCATCTGCAAGAGACAATTTTCACATCAATTCATATTACATTATAGTCAATGCTTCATCTGCTGCTTTGCAGAAACAATACAAAGCTTACGTTAAATTCAATCATAATTTTGGTTTCTTTAATTCTTAGAAAATGAACGTTCGTTTTCAGCTTTAACATTTAAAATTATGTTATGGTTAAATATGAAGCAAGAGCAAATGACCAATTAATAATTAATTAATCAATGACCAAGTAATAATTAATTAATCAATTACCAATTTATTATTATTATTTATAGAAAATTAAATGTTTCAAAACATTTCATAAGCTGAAATTATAAACAGTTTTGCAAAACTTAAAGCATGAAAAAAAGCATTTTCATAAAGGCATCTTACAGCTTTACTTTACATTTTTCATACATCTTACTTACATTTTTCATAAAGGTATCATAAAGTATCATCTTACAGTACTTAAGAAGATACATTACTCAACTAGTGGTGAACAAATTGATAAAGAATACAGTGATTGACCAGAAATGTTTTATTATTTACCATAAATAGTTTATTAAACTGTAATGTTATACAGAAATCTGTCATAAATTCAATCCGATTTCAAACAGATCCTTCATTGGGGAGAAAATATTGCTGATCAATCACTATCTTATAATCTCTCTCTTACAATCTATTGCACTATCTTATTTGTTACAGGGTGGTCAATCACTACATTTTTTCAATTAAAAATCTATTATTATATTAACCAGATTATTTTTTTTGCCTAATATCGTGTACAAATATATTCTTTGAATACATTTTGGCATATATGTTCAATTTCTCGTTAAAAAAGTTAAATATTGATTTCCATAGAATTCATCACAAAGACTATTATATGGTCGCAAGATGTATAATTTATAACATAGTGCAATACTATTATTGTTACATTGTTTTTAAAAACAATATATTATTACTATTATAATTAAAATTTCGAATTTAATAAATTATTATATATAATGTATATATTATTATTATTATTATTTAATAATAATAATAATAATAATAATAATAATAATAATAATAATAATAACAATAATAATAAATATTCACAGACATAATTATGTTGGGATGCACATTAATTATTTTCGGACCCAAGGGCCCATTACATTTCAAATCCTAGGACCCGATAGCATGTTACAATGGCCCTGGTTATGCCTGAGGCATTTGGCTTTCAAATTATAATCTCTTGCTATATTATGAAAATCTTTTCTTGTTATTAAATCAAGACGTTCCAATTCGTCAGTTGAAATAGATGCGCTGAGATCTGCCAAAATATTGTCGAAAGGTATTTTCAATGCAATACTTTTTGCAATTTCATCTCTATCGGTTTTAGATAATCTCATACGGCAGAGTTCACATTTATGGCCAACATGCGTTTTAAAATATTCCACCCTTACTTCACCAGAAGCAAGAGACAGTACCTCCATTCTAGCTGGACAGTAACCATTTATTTTATTACTTCCCAATATTTTTTCGTGACGAATATTTAAACCTCTACTTTTAAATACCCCACTGCGAAAACAGATAAATGTCAACTTTGAACTACCGTCGACAGAAACAATTACTCCTCTTTTACGTACAAAATTATTCTTCTCGCTGTTTTCAACACATAACTTCCACTCATAGAACTTTTTCTCATTTTCAAATGTTAAGCACTCTTTATCCGAAAACAGAATATTGTGTTGCGACTTATAATGTTGAAGCATGGTGCTGCGTGTAGAACACGTAAAATGATTGCACATTGCACACAAAATATTGTTCGATTCTTGGTTTTGTTTCATGCGATGAGAAGATTTATGTCTATTGAAAGTATCCCGACGCGAAGTTGAATACTCGCATACATCGCATTTATATTTGTCTTCATTCTGTTTATGTATATTATTTACATGCCTTGATAAATTCTTATTTAATGTAAATGACTTATCGCAATATTCACAACGATACTGAGACATTTTTTCGCGGTTTCAAAGACAAACTCAAAATCAATGTTAATAGCTTTTCTTGAGAAAGCACAAGGCACAGATCATATTCATCAGTGGCGCGAGCATTTTTTACTTAAATCTCTTGGAGCAAGCTCAAGCTCTCCGATAAAATAGCTCAACTCCGCTCGGGTGTCTTCTTTTGCGTTCGTGGCTCCGTAGCTTGCTCCAGGTTTACTCTCCGAAGACCACAGTGTATACTGCGATTTTTGTAGGAAGAGCTCTCAAGATAACTCAAATCCCATCTTCGCGATGGAATATGTCACGGCATTTCGTATCATTCACAGTCGTTCCGCTAGATTTCGCACGATCGCGACCGTATGAAGCAGTGCTTGCGATCATGCGACTTCTACCGGCAAGACCGAGAAAAGACGCGAAATGCCGTGACATATTCCATCGCGAAGATGGGATTTGAGTTATCTTCAGAGCTCTTCCTACAAAAATCGCAGTATAACCACAGAGCACCAAAGCATTTTGTCTATGACGACGGTGTAAGATATATTTCTGTGCCCGAGACACAAGTTTCCCTTCTTAAAGTGTCACTGAACGAAAGCAACGCTTCCAACGGTTGTGATTGCTTCCACAAGTGTTATCCTCGTTTGCTACGTCAGCGCTAGTATCGCTGTTTTGATCAGAGAGTATGAAACAGCTTTGATCTGGTTTTGATCCTGAATAACTTGCAACCAAAGAGTTCTATACATAGAGCAGCCCTGCCGTATACTTTACCTTGAGCTGAAATGAAGCCAGCGAACCCGACACAATTGCGCGCGACGCCATCTTGGTTGGACCCTTCAGTTCGCGTTGATTATGACTTTTAATACGTACGACTACCAATAAAACCAGAATAAAACGGTATTGTCACTGTAGTAAGACGATTCGACATGTTGCGAAAAATTACATACAAGTTTTAACACTTAAAATACGTATATTTAAGAATATTAGTAGTTGGTAACTTTAATAATGATGACAAATGACAGGTTTTCACAGCATTCTACATCAATATTTTTGATTGAAACGAAGGGAAGGCGAATAATTAAATGCAACAACAACGTTAGTAATCAACTGTAAAGTTTCATTTTTGTGATAGATAAATATAAAATTACTATTAATCTACATTTTTACAAGGAGAGAGGGAAATGCCTAATGCACACTTGTAGGAGTCCACACTTACAAGAAGTGTGGGGTTTGCACCCATTTAAACCCCAGAACCCTTTCTTCCTATGTGGAAGTTCACATTAAATGGAAGTGAAAACACACAAAAACACAATAAAAAATTATCAACATTTTATTGGCCTAAAAACAGAAAAAGTTTTGTAAACTTCTGTCTAACTCGACTCAAGTGTATCTTCTCATTCACAATTTTTGAATAATGATGCAACCTGATATTAAAGTATTTTCTGGAAATAGCTTCCAGTAACCACAAAAAATGGTTGTTCTCTGGCTCTTGGTCTAAAAAATGATGACCCAATGAATGGAAGACATTTCTATTTACACACATTTTAAACACATTGTAAACAAGCTGCCTCAGCAAGTTCTTTTCTTGAGGAATATTCCCATTGCACATAACATTTCTAAAAACCACCTCACAATATCTACTAATTGTCACAACATCATCTGACGGTGTCAGTAACCCACCTCTATTCTTTATATCAAATAAAGTAGAAGTGGATGCACGTGGGTGAGTGAGTGCTTCTATACAGTCCTCACATTTCATAGCAGCCCGTAAGTGGCGCACAACATTCAGTATAGAAGAGGAGGATTCTTGTAAGGGCACAGCACGATTCCGTTTTAGTGGTCTTCTAACCTACAAATACAAAGTCAACATATCAGTACTATTGTAATAATATTTATCTGCCTACTGTTTTATTATGTGATGTTAATGCCTAATTGCTCCTCAGCTAAATTCTAATAATCTAGGTCATGCAATTTGAAAGTTTTAGCTTCATGGCAGAAGTACGTAAAAACAAATGCACAGTAAAGGATGTGATATTTAAAAGGAACTCATTATTGGATATAATTACACACCTTTTGTTCTTGTGACAGCAAGTATTTTGGGTAGGCAGAGAAAACTGATGGTACTACACCAGTCCTAACACGCACACAAGAAAGAGATGTGCGGTCCATGTCTGCTTCTCTGAAGTGAGCTGAGCAAATGGTGCTGTGTTTCGTCGGTGTCCAGTCTTTTCTGCGAACAGCCCTCGCCCATTTTCCTTTCAGGATAGGATCCTTGGAAAACTATAAAAGAATATGCCATCAGAAGTTAGTAATGAGTACAACTGATAATCATAAACTCACTAGACATTTCAGTAAATATGCTTCTGTTTAACTTACGTATGGAATGTTATTCCAGATATTCTTTTCGTAGATTTATTACTGCAACCAAACGCAACACATGAAGGCATTGCCGCACGAATACAGTACTCCTGTCTGCCACTCAAACACAAAATTATATACTTTCCGAATCGGTCCAGATAACAAGACAAACCAACAAACTGCTACAGCAACAAGATTTGCATGTGTTTGCATGGCCAGGAGGGTCCTACCAATATGGCCGTCGCGCGAAATTGATGCTCATTTGTCGGCTTCATTTCGTCGCTGCTGGGGGCTGCTCTATGTGTAGAACTCTTTGCTTGCAACTGAAGGAATTTAGAAGCTTGAGCAATGAGCAGAACTTGGGTCAGCCCAAGAATTTTAAATGTCCGTCAGATACCCATGTCATTTTTTATGTAACATTGTAGGGAATTCAAAAATACCCCAAATAGTGTTTGCGTCATTACAATTTAATGATACAATTATTCTATTAGTAGCATTTAACCCTAGAATACTAACCATGAGTAAATTTTACTCACACAGTTACTTTTTTGTTTCGTTCTCCCGAATCCCTGTACATCGTGAACCCAGCCGCTAGCAGTGTGACCTTGAGTCAGTTTGCAACACCCCTCTTTGAGGTAAACTTGCCCGAGCCCCGTTTGTCCCATTTCTGGAGTGATTTTCCGTGTGACTGAGTAAATTTTACTCATCGTTAGTATTGCGGGGTGTTTGACGTGAGTAAAAATTACTCATCGTTAGGGTTGGAAGGTGTTTGGCGTGTGTAAGAATTACATGTAAGTCAATAATTATTTGAATTAGAATTTTCAGTTTTTAAGTAATATTCATCTTAAAATATCTGATAATATTTGTTATGATTTTAGTGTAAACAATATGTCCGATGAAAACCGTATTGAACGGTGGATTCTGGAAGTAGATGAAGTGGACGGTAGTAAAGAAGAGGACATTATTCATAGATTGAGCGACAGTGATTCCGATCCAAATTTTTGTCCTAGTTACGATGAACCTGAGCAGACAGATCAACAAATAGAAGGAATTCTACGAATGGAAAGAGAGACGCCCTGAATTTTCATAATAAGAGAAAGAAGCGGGGATTTTTAAGAGGCCTGTTTTTGGTGAACATGAAAAGAAATTGTACCCTAGTACCCTATTTGTTCTTAAGATGAATTGTCTTACTTTGATTTGTTTTGTTTATTCCCAGTTTCTACATTTTCAACTTTATTACAAGAAATACAAAATTAAGTGTTGTCGGAAAAATAAAAACTTCATAAAATGATCTTTGAATTTTATTTCTCATCATATATTATGCTATAATCCATTACAAATAAACAGAGAAGCTTATATTCTAAAAGGGAAATCACCAAAAACTTTTCATTAAATTTTAAACGTGTTATTAACAAGTGTGAGTAAATTTTACTCATGGTTAGTATGCACGGATGTAGAATATGGTTAGTATTCTAGGGTTAAAATAATGTCAGTCTTCCTAGATAATCAGGGATGTAACTATGCTTTATTTGCATCTAACTAACCAGTATAAGAAATTTAAAAAATATTAAATTAACTAGTGGTGCTCAGAATGGCACAGACTTTCCCGTATTAGTTTTCTATTTTCTTGGGTCTTTGCTAGCTATTCGGAATTGCCACATACTCTTTCTTGCCAGCTACCATCTATCACCGCCAAAAGTACATTTTGTCATTTTCTTAATTTTTTGGTTTCCTATTGGTAGAACGGAAACATTAATTTTAGAATATTAAAGAACACAAAAAATTAGTCCTATATGGCAATTTTCTTTTAAAAATTATGTGCCGTTTAAGAGAAAATGGCGTTTTAGCACTACTAAAAATGCGAAATTTGAAGCTCATTTTCACAGAAATTTTTTGAGTTTTCAAAATACATTATTTGAAGTTATTTCAAGCACGTACACTCACAAATATAATAATGTTTACAAATTGCTGATAATGTGCATATTAAAGATGTGAGAGATCTTTCAAAAAAATTACAATTATGTAATTTTTGAAGAAACAAAAAAATAACTCAAAATAAACTTTACGCTATACTTAAGAGTGTAATTAGCACTGTCCGTTACAAAAGTTTGAAGAAAAAATTTGCAGCCATGTATGAGAAAATGGCGTTTGAGCGTTTCTGAAAATGCAAAATTTGAGCTACTTTTCACAGAAAACGGTTGTGTTTCCGACAAACTTTACTTGACATTATTTAAAGCATATGTACTCGTAAATATAGTAATGTGAAAAAATCTCCGCTAATGTAATTATTATCGACGTGAGAAACATGTGAAAAAAATCACATTTTTGTAATTTTTGAAAAAACCAACCGAAAGACCAAAATGGCTTTTATGTCATTGATAGAGTACATTTACCACTATCCCTACCAAAAGTTTAAAGAAAAAATTTGGAGCCGTTTTTGAGAAAATCTTGTTTATGTAATTTTTTAAAATTGCACATATTGCTCGCAATATTGCACGAAAACTACTAACATTTTCAAAATAATGTATATGACCTTTATGAAAGAAATCAATATGCAGAACAAATTTTATTTGAAGAAAAAATCTCTATCTTCAATTTTGTAGTTGGAGAAAGACGCCGACAAAAAGTCAAACTTTCACAATTTTCGAAAATTCAGAGCTGTATGTGAAAATCGGACCAATGCCATGTTAAAAGGTGTATTTTACTCTATTCATACAAGAAATTTAAAGAAAAAATTTGGAGCCGTTTTTGAGAAAATTTTGAAAATCCCCGGGGGGCTTCATATAAAGTACCCCCAAATTTTGAAGAATCTTTTTCAAAATCTCAAAGTTCGACTAGAATCAGATCGACAGGGGAATATCCATTTTGGAAGAAATCATACGTATAGTTTAGGCGCAAGCAGTGTTCACAGACGGACAGACAGATGGACAGACGGACGTTTTCCTTTCAATTGGGTTTTCGGTATCAAGGACCTAGAAAACAGGGTTTATGGCTACACCACGTGTTAGGGGATTTTTTTTCTTAATTTAGCAACTGGTTTTATCCACTTATTCGTTTTCACGGCCCGGCAATTAATTTTTTTCCGCCGAAAATTGGTCGTTTTTTTCGCGCAGCATTACATAACTTTCCCTATACTACGTATATCATTCCGTGTATACGTACGTATACGGGAAAGTAAAAATGAAATGCAGTGACACCATCAGATACGGATTGACAAAGGTGATCAGTTATCTTCAAGATAATTCCGATGGTGATGCATGGTCATCATTCAGTGCCACTGCGAGATGCTTTCCCACATTACATATACGTTACTTGAATTTATCCCCATTAGGGGATTGGGTAGATCGGGAAGCGAACCTGCGCTCTCCGCGCAGAAGGTCAGAACCCAATCCATTATACTGCGCAGCCGCGTCGGAAAACGAAGACGTACCTCGTGACCACCTCATTACGACCTCGTGGGCCAAGAGGTCTTCTGCCAAGAGTCTTGGCAGCAAGACTTATTCTCTCTGGCAAGACCCTCCATGTGATTCACACGCGGTGTGGAATCAATTAGGTCATCCAACATTTATTATATATTTTTATTTTTTTATGAATTTTTTGGTTAGTCGTATTTAAATCGGATTTATGGGATTCTCGAACAATCGAGACTACTGTACTGAGTTTTGGGATTCAAATACAGTGGGGTGGGTAAAATGTAAGTTACCAGATATCTGTTAATATGTTTAGTATAGTATGTATAGTGTTTACCTGAAGAAATTAATTATTGATTTTTTTAAATAATACTAATTACTGAAGAAAATAGTTTTTATAACTACATTGATTTTGACATTTCTCAACAATAATCCCAAACCATAATAAGTGTTCCAAAATCATAACGTTTTATTAAAACACATTTGAATTGAAGGGCTTAGTGCATGAAGGTGTGAACTCAGAATTTTGTGATTTTTACTTTTATCGTCAAAACAACTTCTCTGAGAGTTTCCTATTAGTTGCTGTACTAGTTTTCATAAAAATCACAATACTTTTCGAAATATTTGATGTGAAGATGTCAACTCATCGCACGTAGGAAACGGTGTAAACAAGGTGTTCAACTCAACAGTTGGCAGGCGCGGATCCAAGGGGGGGGTCACGGGGGTCATGACCCCCCAAATGATGAACTGTGACAATTTTGTGAGAAACTGTAAGATATCTAAACAACTCTGAGAAACTGATAACCTTTCCAGTGCCCTTTCAGAATCGGGACTGTCCGAGACATTTTTGAGACATTTTCAGCTATTTTCAGACAATTCTAGAAATTTCTAAAAATTTAGCAGTGCTGAAACTAATGAATTTATATAGAAATTGGAATTTAATTTGTATAAAACATACGAGTATTCAAGATCACTTTAAAAATATTTTAAGTACAAAGAAATATATCTAAACAAGTAACACATCTAAAGTCGGAATCAAATACACTGCGCATTACTAGTGTTACCAACTTAATGTGAATATTTGTTACTAATTGAACGAGAGAATTTGGGGCAAAATGGACGTCAACATATGGTCTTATCTTTAAAGTCACAACTGTTGTTCAAGGGAATAGAACTAGCTAAACTTAGTAATAATAATGGTTTGTATGTAAAATTTTCAACAATATTGCTTTCAAGTGTTTGTTAGAATTCAGTTTCGATGATACAATCCAATTCAGTATCGGAACTCCTATCGAACTCAATGTTTATTTAACCTAAAAATGCTTAATGTAATCAGTAACGGTGAAACTAATTTGATCATTGAAGTTTGATGCCGGTTCTAGTTTAGTGAGAACGTAAGAAGCCGCTTTCAGCACAAGTTAAGGCTATCAACAGGGATTAGTGGTAAAGATTTGTCGAAAAGAATTAGAGTTAGAGAATTTTAGTTTATCTGATGAGCCAGGATAGTGTCTGATGCCTAAAATACAGTGACGAAGCTAGAGTCATGCTGTTGGATATTCTGAAAATCTAATCTTACTTTTTTTGTAAATTAGCTCCATTCATCGTTTTTTATTAAACAAAACTGTCGATAATTTGTTCTTTAAAGCTTTCGTTTCTGCACCGTTAATTTCCCATGGAATTTCTCACGAATGTCTTAACTCTTTAATGTAATCATATTCCCTTCACATAATGCTGCACTATATAAAGGAACAGTTAGACTCTGTTGTATCAACCGAACCATTTCTTGATATTTTTACTTTCTCGCCTTACGAATTCTTCGTAAGAAGAGAAAGTTATGTAATCGTGCGGCGGAAAACGGAGAATTTTCGCCAGAAAATCTCTTATAGCAGGGGTCTGGTGACAGAAAAGTGGATAAAATCTGTTGCTAAATTAAGAAAAAAAATCCTCTCTCTCGTGGTGTAGTCAAAATCCATGATTTGTTGCTTCTTCATACTTAAAAATCGATTGACGCCATTCCGTCCGTCTGTCCGTCTATGGTCAACGCTAGCGCCTAAACTGTTCGGTCGATTTTCTTCAAAATTGATATTCCCCGACGGTTTTGACTCGTCTCAAGGTCTCTTGAATTTGAAACCGATATCTTAGTATTTGAGGATACTTTACATGAAGCCCATTTTCAGCTTTTATGAATTAAAAAAAAATGGCTCCAAGTTTTTTGATTATATTTTGTTGTTGAATAGTGCGAAGAACGTTGAAGGGAATGACGTAGGCATCATTTTCGTTGATAGGCCCTAATTTTCGAAAATTGCAAAAAACTGTTTAAAAACGGCAAAATTGAAGATAGAGATTTTCGCCTCAGACAAAGTCGGTTGTACAAAATAAGCACTTCAAATAAGGTCATATACCGTTTTTTGGAAAAACGAATAGTTTTTGCGTAAATTGCGATTCAAATTTACAAAAAAAAATTATCTCAAAAACTGCTCCAAATTTTTTCTTTAAATTTTCTGCACGTGTGTATGAAGGGAAGGTAAATATATAAATAAACTAGTGGTGCTATAGAATGGCACATACTTTCTCGCAGTAGTTATTTTCCAAATGCCGATCATCCGATAAATTATGTGGAGTAAACAGTTCACCGCTGCCTTTCTTGGTCATGTTTTTTGAAAGACAAGTTTTTCGCATGTTGACAATTACCGGCATCGTAATGATAGAACTGATACAAGTACGTTTTGACTGAAATATTTGCAGTTGTCCTGCAAGTCTGTTTCGTAGCGCGATTGGTTAATGCACCTTTGGGTTGCTCTCTTCAAAAAGAAAGGTACCGAGTTCGATCCCCCCGAGGGGAATTTTAATTTGATGAATGTGATGTTGCAGGAAAAAAACATTGAAGAGTGTAGATACTTTATTGAAAATCATTTGAAGTACTTCTACTCACGAATAGATTCAATATAGATAAATAGACAGGACTTGTCTGTGTTTTCCCTAACTGCGTTTTGTAGACAATTTTTCAACTCTGTTATTCGATTTCTGAAGCGTATGACATGTCAAATGACCAGTTGTCTAGTATACATCTGTATGAACCGATTTAAGTAAAATTATGAGCATTTCGGTCGGTTCTATTGTTTTATGGCTCTGTTCGACCGAGGTGGTGTTGGTGTTACGTAGTGGTATAAGTGCTGGTTCGTTGAATTTGAGTTTCGTTTGTCGGGTCTGGGTACCGAAATGGTTTGCTGGTATGGTACACTTTTGCTGGTTTATGGAGTAGTGGAATAGCAATAAGGACCGTATAGAAGCAGAGCGAGAAAGTATGTGCGTTGGAAGCACCACTAGTTTCTAGACCAATTTGTCTAACAAATACTACTACAAATACAAAACAACTGCAGACATGTATTTTGCATTATTAATGTATACATTTGTCAGTTCATTTTGAGGCTGCTCACTGTCAAGGAATGGATATTGTTTTATTAGGAAAAATACTTTTCTGAACAAAAGGACGCTTTGTAAGTGAAAAAGTGCTTTTCGTCAAGAAATTCAATAAAATGAAAGTTTTCGAAATCTTTAAACCTGTAGTCCGAGTCACTACTGTATCAATAATTTTAAAAGATACAATGTTTGTAGCTTTCAAATCAATCTCGTTCTGAAAGTTCATTCCTAGTCATGACTACTTTGATGCAGATTTCAATAGTCTCTGCATATCTAACACGGTATATTACTACGCATTGCTACTATTTCTACCTCTGTGGCGTGTTACTTGACTCGTGATTCCGCATTGTTGAGCGAAAACTGCATTTCGATATCGTGAACCGTTTAGAAGTTATGAGACTGGCCACGGCCATCTCTAGAGGCGGCCGTGGACTGGAGCATAGTCAGTGGGACATTGTCTGCAACACTATATCTTTAGCTTCATTAATTGTTTCGTAAAGAAAACAACAACAAAAATCATACAAACGGCACACATACAACTCTACTTTCCCACAACGTCAGGTGATGAGTTGAATTTGCCTGGTCGAGACGTGGGCGCGCATCGCTTTAGAAGTCAGTGTCTACCGAGAGCCTAGGCTAAAGCTGGGGTCTCTGCCTAATGAATGCAAGTGAAAGGAAGATAGTGCACGCTCTCTTGTGCGTATGTGCGGCAGAGACAGCCGGTGTCTATCCACTGGCCTCGCTCAGTTACCGGCCCCAAAGAGTCTGCAGCTCTGATAATTCCTTGCTCGTAAAAGGGGAAAAAAAGTTGAACACATTTAATTTTCTTCAAGATTCAGTAACAAAAACATTGAAAAATGGCACGCAACGACAGATGTTATTGAAAAACAATTTTGGTATTATAAGGCTCTCAGATTACCCTTCAGCTTCGCCACTGCTGAACGACATTCGAATATTTTGCTGTCGCTGAGCCCGAATCCGGTGAGTGAATGTTAGTTCGGCTGATGAGCGAGGATAGAGTCTGACGCCTAAAATATATTATTTGAATGTTTTGCTGTCGTTGAGTCCGAATCCTGTATCAAAAGGATCTCTTGACAGCTCTCATTCGTGATGAACAGTATTGCAATGATGTTACTTTATTTGGGTTTTAATTATACAAAGCACCTTGGCAATGCCAAAGAAATCAGATCAATTATTTGCAATATATTAAATGTTGCATTAAATTAAATTATTAGATGTTTGCATGTCTCGGTGAAGTTGTCCCCAAAATTATAATGAAGTTAACATTGTTATAGAAGAATCGCCATTGAAGGAGATTCGAATGTGGTGCAAATTTATTAATATACAAAAGAGCACTATATACGAAAAAAAGTGAAACTAGTGGTGCTACGGAATGGCACAGACTTTCCCGTATTAGTTTCCTATTTCCTTGGATCTTTGCTAGGTATTCGGAATTGCCACAAACTCTTTCTTACCAGCTGTCATCTATCAGCGCAAAAAGTACATTTTTTTGTCATTTTCTTAATTTTTCGGTTTCCTATTGGTAGAACGGAAATATTAGTTTTAGAATATTAAAGAACACAAAAACCTAGTCCTAAATGGCAATTTTCTTTTAAAAATTATGTGCCGTTTAAGAGAAAATGGCGTTTTAGCGCTACTAAAAATGCGAAATTTGAAGCTCATTTTCACAGAAAAGTTTTGACTTTTCAAAATATTATATTTGAAGTTATTTGAAGCACTTACACTCACAAATATAATAATCTTTACAAATTGCTGATAATGTGCATATTAAAGATGTGAGAGATCTTTCAAAAAATTACAATTATGAAATTTTTGAAAAAACCAAAAAAATAACTCAAAATAAACTTTACGCTATACTAAAGAGAGTAATTAGCACTAACCGTTACAAAAGTTTGAAGACAAAATTTGCAGCCATACATAAGAAAATAGCGTTTGAGCGTTTCTGAAAATGCAAAATTTTGAGCTACTTTTCACAGAAAATGGTTGTTTTCGAGAAACTCTACTTGACATTATTTAAAGCACATGTACTTGTAAATATAATAATGTGAAAAAATCGCCGCTAATGTAAATATTATCGACGTAAGAAACGTGTGAAAAAATTTACATTTTTGTAATTTTTGAAAAAACTAACCTATAGAGCAATATGGATTTTTTCGTCATTTGATAGAGTACATTTACCACTATCCTTACCAAAAGTTTACAGAAAAAATTTGGAGCCGTTTTTGAGAAAATCTTTTTCTAATTTTTTAAAATTGCACATATTGCATGATAACTACTAAAATTTTGAAAAACATTTGCATGACCTTGATGAAAGAACTCAATATGCAGAACAAATTTTATTTGAAGAAAAAATCTCTATCTTCAATTTTGTAGTTCGAGAAAGACGCCGAAAAAAATTCAAACTTTCACAATTTTCGAAAGTTCAAGAGTAATCCGTGAAAATCGGACCTATGCCATGTTAATAAGTGTATTTTACTCTATTTATACAAGAAATTTAAAGAAAAAATTTGGAGCCGTTTTTGAGAAAATTTTGAAAATCCCCGAGGGGCTTCATATAAAGTACCCCCAAATTTTGAAGAACCTTTTTTTAAAATCTCAAAGCTTCGACTTGAACCAGATTGATCAGGGAATATCCATTTTGAAAGAAATCGTACGTATGGTTTAGGCGCTAGCAGTGTTCACAGATGGACAGACAGACGGACGGATAGACTGACGGACAGACGGACGGACGGACAGACGGATGTTTTCGTTTCAATTGGGTTTTCGGTATCAAGGACCCACAAAAGAGGGATTCTGCCTACACCACGTGTTAGGGTTTTTTTTGTTAATTTAGTAACTGGTTTTATCCACTTTTTCGCTTTCACGGCCCGGCAATTAATTTTTTTTCCGACGAAAATTGACCATTTTTTCGCACAGCATTACATAACTTTCCCTATACTACGCATATCACCCCGTGTATATGTACGTATACGGGAAAGTAAAAATGAAAATGAGAAAAATAATTGTGAGAAAAAATAAAAGTATAATTTAGTTTATTTATTTATTATATGCATGTATTTATTAATTATAATAATTTATTAAAACTAATTTTTTTTCATTACACACATTTAGATGTTTCTCTCATATATGTTTTTTGACAAATTCTTTCATGTTGCATCATATGAAAGTTATGGTTGATAACTTCATATATTTTAATTTTTTTTAAATAAATGTACCGAATAAAATTGACAAATTTTTGTAGACAGAATTCAAATCTGCAACTAAAATTGGGGGTTACCATTTAAAATTCCAAAGTTACACCTGACTCACCCCCAATGGGGTGAGGATCGTAACAATAGTAAGCTGATTGATATCTGATTATGGAAATATTGAATTTCTGATATATTTATGGTGTAATAAAGTCAATCTGAAATACGTATAACATACTTCAAATATATGTTATTACATTCTGTACCCTCCCCTGTTTCCGAAATAAATACTCTTGAGTCTTAACGTGACCCATCTCAAAAGAGAAGTCTAGATCCGCGCCTGACAGTCGGCACCATTTTGCATGAGATCCAGGGAAGAAAAAAAAATCTTCAAACAAATTAAATTCATCCCTTCTGTTTTCCAGGGATTATACTAGTCCCTGGAGAGGGGAGATTAATTTTTATGTTAATTAGTAGTTTGAATAAAGTTTTGAATAGAATATGTTCTTTTATTTCTACTGAATAATTCAAGCGAGAGGAGTTGTAATATTAGTGAGAAAAAATAAACATAATATTGTTGTATTATTTTTAACATTAGTGCTATGTTCATTAGAAAATAAATTTTCTTGTTCACTCAAATGAGTAATACATATTGTAATGTTTGATGGGCTTAGTGCAAAAAGGTGTAAACACAAAAAATGGCCAAAGGGGATATTTGATTTGGTAAAATTGGATGGAATTTTTTTATATTACTGGAAATTACTTCTTTTTTATGACATTGTGATTTTCTTCAAAAGTAGCAAAGCAACTAACAGGAAATTGTTAGAAAAGTAGTTTTGGTGGCAAAACTAAAAATTGAGTTAACGCTTCATGCACTAAGCTCTTAATTTTTAAAATAAGCACCGTTTTCAGATTACTTTCCATCAGAAAATATTCCCAGTGTAGAGTTACCTTTCTGCAGTGTGTTTCTTCATGCCTCCTTACTGGCAAAAGGTGTCAACTCTGTGAGTTGACACCTTCTTCCAAAAAAGATGTGAATATTTTATACTTATATTAGAAGTAAAAGCACAGATAGTACACCAAATAGTTTAGAGCAAGGAAAGAAAGAAAAAGACAAAAAATAAATCCTTTCCAATAATATTAAAAAAAGTTCTAGGAAAGTTTACTAAACTTCAAATATCTCTTTTGGGCATTTTCTGAGTTAACACCTTCTTGCACTAAGCCCTTCAATTAAATGTTCATATACAAGGGGGCTAGTATCAATCCCAGCAAACACTTTTTTTCTGAAATTTGAGTTACTGGAACTAGAACCATCTTGGATATATAATATCCTGCGTTTCTTAAAACTTAGTGCAAAGAATTTTATTTTTTTGTATTAAAAATAGTTGACAATATCAGCACTAGCTTTCTTCAAAAATGGGTTGAGTTGACAATTTTCTAAAATATCAATTATAGACACAATTGTCTCTCAGCTTGATGTTGCTGTTATTGAATGCATACAACATAATAATTTGTCAATATTAACAATATAAATTCCATGTAATTTCTGTAAGTGATTGTAGAATTCCGAGTGAATAAACACCTTTCCAACACGTGTTGCCTATAACAGTTATTTACTATCCCTATTCTCCCCACCAAGCTTGTGAGCCTGTGTGCTTGTCATGTCTTTAGTTCCCATCTTAGTTTTTAGAGAATTAATTTACATACAAGATTATATACAAAAAATTAAATTAATTTGATTTTTGGAATAAATTAGGGAGAATAGCTAGTAGAGACACAAAAAAATTAGGGTGCAATGAAAAGTCTAAGTATGTGAATCACTGAGTGGCCTGAAATTTTTCAACAATATTATTTTTTTCATTAAATTTGTCTTAAGTTTATTACATATCTCATTCCCAACAGATAATATAACAGTAATTTGAGGATGTATTTAGGTTGTTGACAGTTGTCATAAGACATTTGATAGTTTCTGGTAGATTATTTGTATTGTTTTATTGTATTATGAATCTTATCTCTGAAATTTCTGTCATCAATGTTAGTTTCACCTTTGATAAAGAAATTTTAATTTTTGATCTTATACAGAATTTGAAGCATAATGCCACCAGTGTGCATATATCATGCGACTATTTCTTGTAAAAGAATTAAAGGGAAATACCACATTAATTTCTAAGGAAGAATCAACAAAAAACAGGTTCAATAATCATTACTTGGTTTTTCAATATGAAATATCAAATTTTGTGTACCACAAAGGGTATAATTTGTCCTACACAAAAATGCTTTATTGAATCTGGAAGCACATAAAGAAGGTTCAACTACACTTTGTTCAACACAAAATGCCTGCATTTAACACCAACTAAACACATAAACTGATTTATGAACCATTTGAATTTATATAATTGGGAGGGAAGGAAAATGTCACAATACAAAAAATTCCTTCATAAAAGCAATTTAAATATGAACTTCCTGACCACCTAGCATCAATATTCAACAATTCTTCCCTCTGCCAGCACATGCAAAATAGATTTGTCACTTTTCAAGAACACAGGCCTTTTTGACAATGTGTGATGTTTAAGACTAAAAAATGTAGTTCTTAATGTTTTGGTTCATTGTTTAGTTTTTCCACTTACACACATACTGTAAAAGTTTTAAAAGTAAACATACCATCCACTTACAATACAAAACAGGATGCAACTACATACTTAAGGGTTAAAATATTTACTCTGAAATGCCGTATGTTTGTTTAATTTTTGATTGCCATTGCCTTCCTAATGATTAATTTTTCTTCTTTTCAGATTGGTTTATTCTAGGCTTTCCAGATTTCATCAATGTAGTAAAATGGTTTCAGTTCAATTATTTATGATGTTCTTTATTCTATAGCTTTTCATTGTGAAATGTTATACAAAGTAGATTCCATCTACTTATTCCTTTCTTTACTTTATCTTAATAAGTATTTTCCTTAATTATTATTGTACATCCTTTAATTACTTAGACTTTTTGATCCTTATTCATACCTGTTAGAAACAGCTATTGAAAGTCACAGAGTTTTTGAGTTCAGACATGTTATAGACAAATGTTTGCATTCATGGTTGTAATTGTTCTACAAGAGTGAGGAATATCAAGGTGCAAAAAGTTTGACAGAATTGTATTAGTTCAAACCACAACTTCTTTTTGCTCTTAGAACAGGCTGTCCTCCAATGCACATCTGTCAGATTACAGTGAAACCTGTACTTATAGTAATCTTAGGCACCAACATTTCTTAACCTTAAATGAGTTTCTTTTCAATTGGTCAACAAGTTATACACCAATATCATTAGCAGAAAGTATATCATGTATTTAAAAATTTTATGCTTGAAGTTTTAAGTCCAAAAACACAAAAAAAGCTACTTAAACCACAACAGAGGCAATAAAACTTACTTAGGACAAGAACGAAACCTGAGAGCTGAGCTGCGGATTTATAAACACGAAAAACTGTTGAAATAGACATTTAAAAAACGCTATTAATTTTTCTTACTTTCGTATTTATATACTCTTGTAGAAAGTTTCTGAAGTTAATACAGTTATCTTTACGGAATGTTTGCTTTCATCGTTGGTGACAAGTCTTCGTAGAAATTCTTTCTATATATAGGTATTTTGGGCAAAAAAAGCTGAATTGAAGTAGTTATCCTTTTGCTTTTCATTAAATGCAAACAGAACAATACTGCACACTAATGCTAATGATCTGTTTCCTTACATTTAATTTAAACATAACTAAAAACATTGTATGACTTGTTTTAATTGGCATGCATAACACAAACGTAATAACTAGTGGTTACAACAGCACATTCTTTCTCACATTTCTTTAAAAAAATTGAAAATTTGCAATTTTCAAAAAATTCAGTATGTTCAACAAAAGTGAGACCAGCACCATTCACACCAGAACAGGTGTCCTTTGTTCTATCCATACACAATATTTGTCACGTTTTTTGAGATTTTTAAAAATAATTTCCATTAATTTCAAGCAGAAATTCCACAAAAACCATTATTATTATTATTTTAAAAAATTATACACACCTTTTTAGTGATTTCATTTTTTTAAGAACAGATTTCATCTATGACAAGAATTTCAGTATTCAGTATTGTACTTTTCATGTGTTAACCTTTTTGCAAACTTTGAAAAGAGAGGGAAAACGGTACTGGCACCAAATTTTAAACTGTCCTTTGATACATACGCGGAGAAAATTGCATTTTGATTAACTTGGCAATTTCCATTGTTATATAAAATAGGAGATTTTTGTTTGCCATTCTAAATATTTCTTATTTATCATTCCCCTTAACTGTTGAGTGGGTTATTATCTAAATCAATACTATGGTTTTTGTATTATGGGGGTGTCACCTGCAGGTGACACTGGGTGTTCTGGTTCTCGCAAAAATAAAATGCAATGAAATTATTTACGAGCATTTGCAACCTATGTATCAAACAGACTTTAAATTAGTGGTTCTTTTTACACAAGAAAATAAGGAATAACACATGAAATTGAAGTTAAAGTAGAAAATAAATATTTTTTTACAATAATTTGTTTTATAAAATTTGTACCAACTCGGAAAATAAGGTGCTACTTTGCACTTTTGGGACATGTTTCTCAAGCGTTTGTGACATGGACTGCATCTCAACCAAGAACAATATTTTCTAATGTGTATTACATCAGAATCTTTTCTTACTTGTGGTTGTGCTTGAGTTTTGATGGGGAGACTTCGAGGTGCCTTTCCATAAAACAAACATCATAAACTTGAACTCACCTTCAAAAGTCGCAGTACGTAAACTCAGTGGCATGTTGACCGTGTTTCATTAGAACCCAAGCATAATGTTTGTTTTGGGTTAAAAAAATGTTCGTCATTTTTAGTCATTTTCATCTCTCTTACCAGATTTGAGATGCAAGTAGACTTCATCTTCAACCCACCATGTCTGAGATTGAGTTGTTTTTTCTCTTTTAATATTTCCTGCCCAAAGAGTCAGATTTCATTGCCGTTTTCTAAACTATTTCTTTGCATACCACATCTGGTTATATAAGTTTCCTGCACCAGAATCATCTTTCATTGCTCTGTGAACTCCAACAACTAAGTTCTGAAGTCAGCCGGGCAGATGATTCGTGTCCCTTTGTTTTGTCACCCGTTTCTTCATTGATGATCAGAGTAACATCAGGACGTAACAAAAGAAAATTATTGTCATGGTAATGCACATCTATTGTTTCTAAACTCTCATGCTCTTCTAGACCGCAGACCATAAAAGTAAAACACGTAAGAATGTCTGCCTCCCGAGATCGCACCGTAGCATTGATTCTGTATCAAACAAGCTCAACTCCTGGTGTCACCTGGAGGTGACACCCCGGATTTGCAGCCTGTAAAATCTGGGTTATCAACAATTAATTATCAAATGACAATTCCTAATGAATTATTTCCAGTTTTTACAATACAGTAAACAAATTATTGTTTATTTGGATTTTCTTTATCTTCCAATTTTTGTAGGAAAAAGAGCAGAAGTGCATGATGCGCCAAAATAACTGCAAGACATCTTTAATAAATTAAAACAGCAATTCACTAGCAGCAGTGATGTGAAATTTGCATTTCAGTATGTTCACGTAAGGTCGAAAGACAAGTTTGGTAACACAAAATTACTCAAATTCTTAATGGACAATTTTTAGAAAATGATCAAAGATAGGTCACCTGTAGGTGACACTGGGAACTCCCGAGTTAATAAATAAAAGATGACATTTACACATTTAACAATGCAATGGTATTTGGCGAATTGTATAACTCAAAAGATTGTGTTTTCCATTGATGGAAAAAAGGCAGCTAATTGATAGCCTTAAACAAAAAAACACACATGCACACACACGCCCTCACAACATATTTACCTTAAAAGTGGGTTTTACAGGAAAAAATAAATACCCAAAAATAAGGGATGGAAATGCATTGTTATGGTGATTTTACATTAAAATGGGTTTCCATTGTATTTCCAAGTAATTGGAACACAGTCCATAATTAGAGTTTCATCATTATGTAGACAGCACTCATTTATCAATAATTTTTTCTGTCATATAGATCATGCTTCCGAGAAAAAAAATTTTTCATCAAAAATGTTTATAAAACAACATTCGGTATTAATGAAATTAATCATATTACAATGTCAACATACATACAATGGGCATCCACATTAAAAGCTTAATAAATATATCACGGCAATGAAATGTGGACATCCATTAAAAAAAGTTTATTAAGGGAATGGATGGAAATGTGAGATTCCTGAATTGTGTATACAAAATGTTTTAATAAAATTTTAAGGTTTTAGATGTTCTTTTTCCTGAAGGTCTCTTGGTTTTTAAGTATTTACACAAAACATGTTTTTACTAATTCTATATTTGAGTGAAACAAGTACTGAACGTACATATCTGAATGGAAAATATCTATACAAATTTATTATGCAACAAACAAAGAACTATTTCAAAAAACTACTCATTTCCAATATGACAAAATTCAACAGTAATTGAAAGGTCCCTTGAAATCCGTATCAGAAATACAATTTCATTTGCAATGATATCTTCAAAATAATGTGCCTTTGTGTTGTTGACAAAAAATTAAAGCAATGACCAGGCAAGAACGTTTTCCATAATTGCACATGAAGGGTTCGAGTAAAGTTCAAGGGGATTATTTATACTAAAAAGATCTGACAGGGAAAAACAAATACATTGTCTTTTCTAGAGCACATAAAAATACCATTTTGTACCATAAGAAATTTGTTTGTTAGCTTTTAAAAGAAGTCAATGAAAAAGCTCCACAATGTGGCAAAACTATTTAGAAATATTGATGTATCTGGGAAAACACTATGTATGTTCGTAATAGGTAATTAAACTGCGACTAAACTGTGTGAAATTACTGTTTATTATTTTTATTGTTATTTTTTTTACTTCCTAAGAAAATGTTTGAAAGCTTGCATACCACTTGACAACAGAGCTCTTTCATTAACTTCGAAAACTAAAAGCACACAACAAATAGTATGATGACTAATGGCAAACACAGTATTAATCATACATGTTGAAAAGCATTCACAATTGGATTGATGCTCAGGTTGAAAATTATGTATTCGAGATCACTGAAATTTTGTTCTGATAGATGTCCATTTCCAACACTGTGATCTCATTCTCGTTTGTTATCGATATTATGCAAAATACTGCTTTTAATCCACAATTAAAAAGCAGTCTACCAGCCCTATTCCTGGTAACTCATAAGCTGGCAAACATGATCACATGTTTCAAACCTGTTCTATAAAATATCTCTGTACATTGAATTACATTCCTAACTTGCATCTCTGCTTTGTCCAAATATAAAAGTTACAATGTACAATCTTCCAAGTCTTCTGAAGAAGTATAATCAAGTTCACTTTTTGCTTGATATTTGAAACTTCTCAACACAAGCCAATAAATAACTGGTTGGATACGTAGTAGCCACACATTTCATGCGAGTCTTACTTCATGCAAGTCTCAGCTCATTGTCCATATCCGTGGCAATTTACATTTGGATTTGATTATTGTGTTCAAAAACACGTAAGTTCTAGATGGGCTCAAAATCCTGCAGAAACACGCAACGAACCCACAAAGATAATGTAAGCAATAACAATACGCACAGTATATACACTAGATGCACTTTAAACAGTTCACTTATCCAAATTCAAGGCTGCATACTGCTCTTCATCAACATCAGTCATCATCAAATTGCCATCCGGGAGCAACAACACAACTCGCCGTTTTCCTAAGAGAGAAATAAGAGCATTATTGCTTCATAAATCTTACAAATACTAACCTAAATAAAATTCAGTGTAGATGTAGGCATGAAAATGATGAATCCGCTTAAGCATATTAAGTGGATAGGAACAAAAAAAATACGCACCAATAATTCTAAATATATCTACTGGTACACAAAGAAATTAATTTAAATAGCAAAAATAAAGAAACTTAATACGTAAACCAATTCGAAATCCTACCTCTCTCATACATATTTTTTAATCAGAAAAAAATATACACTAGCCTAAGAGAAGGCACCTTCACATTACTAGTATTCTTGGGAGAAGTCTCTTTTGTTCGTATTACATGAACACCCAATATTTATGTTTAAGGAGTCACTTACCTGTTCCAGGGATGATCTCGCCTTCTTGCACAACATGCGCAACCACTTGTGCATTGTCATCAGCACCTGGCTGATCAACAACAGATGCCATAACAAGCTGCTCGTTATTGTCAGCTGGGACGGGATTTCCTTCACCTTCCTTGATGTAAAACTGAGAACACCCCCCTCCAATTACATTCACCTGGTCTGGCATGAGCTGGGCAACAGCTTCTGCCACTGCAGTGTCCAGTGTTAGAACAGCCCCTTCCTCTGATCCTTCTGCTTGGTCAGTAGTCACATACACGCACTGCTGCATCCCCTCTCCCCCCTCCATCTCGTCTTGTCCTTCAGTTGCAATCTGATACACCACACCGTCTTCACCTGTCACAGTCACTACTTCTGTTGGATTTAACTTCCCACCTTCCATAAACAGTTTACGTGCTGGCACTGAGATTCCACCACTGGCTTTCCCTGCAGTTGGACTGGCTGCTCGAGGTGCAGTATTTATTGTCTGCTCTGCATTTTTTGCCCCTAATTCAGCAGGAATTTTTGTCACTGTCACTCCCTGTTCAGTCCGTAAAGTGTCCACATACTGAGAATCTGTTACACTACTTTCTATTACAGTGCCAGTTGTTCCTCCTGGACTCATCTCCACCTTCAACAAGGTCTCATTACCTTCTGGATATGGCACTGGCGAAGATTCCCTCTTGTCTGGCAAAATTTCTTCTGACTCGTTAGCTCCAGGAGCCGGACCAGATATTTCATCCTTGGACAATTGGGTGGGAGTTGGTCCTGATGTAGGAACGGGGACAGAAGGAACAGATGTGGGGGTGGGGAGGGGAGGAGGTTGCACTGGGCTGGGAGGTGGAGATGGCTCGCCTTCAGCACGACCTAAAATTTTTCCTGTCTCTGGACACAAAGTGAAAGGCCTAGGAGGACTTTCAGGTTCCAATGAAGGAAGGTCACCCATGGGCAATTCCGGTAAAGAGTCCCCACTATCACTGTCACTTGACGACACCTCATGGAATTCCATGTGAAGGCCATCATTTTCATTGAGCTTACCAGGTCCCTTTCCTAGAGGGTCATTACCAAGGCCAAGACTACTTCCTCGCCCACGCCCTCTTCCAACACCTTTCCGAGGTCTCTCTTCTTCCACTCTCAATCCAGGCTTCACGGTGGCAACAGTTACACGTTCTGCAGATTTCAAGGTGCCTTCTCCATTTTTCTTAGCTGTCAAAAGACCTGAAGTAGCCAGGGTCTGCCCCTGTACTGCCTTCCCTAACATGGCATGAATGGGCTTCACACCACTTTTAGTCTGGGCTGTAAGTGGAGAAACCACTTTTCCAGCTGCAGGCAGCCGTGGCCGAACGGCACTGGTAATTTTTGTCTGGACACCTGGAATGCCTATTGGTCGCTTCACGCCAGGAGCAATGGGCGCCTGGGAACGAAGAGGACTCTGCAAGAGGGTGCCACGTGGTTGCAAAATAGCAGTTGGCCGGGGTCCCAAAATACGGGGAGTAGTTGTAACACTGCGAGGGCTGGCTGAAACAACAGTTCGTTGGGCCAACTGAGGTGCAACCTTCATCAGTCCAGGGCCACCTAGAAGCACACCCGCCAGCTGGCCAGGAGCAGGCTTAGGCAATAATTTCACAGGTGGAGGGGCAGGAGCTAAAGGCCGCAGACGAGTTGGAATGCTTCCTTGCCCAGTACTGGCTTTTCGGACAATACCTGATGTCACCCCTGATTTGACATTACTCTCTAAAGGTTTCCCTGGAGGTGACTTGGATGATAACACTTTACCCTTAGGGGGAGATCCCGGCAGAGATTCCAGTTTTACAACATTCGATTTGTTGGCTACAATATATACCCCTGAAGTGAGATTCGGTACCTGACGAGGATCTACTTTAATAACTCCTTTAGAGTTGGCCACTAGTACAGGTGGCTGTCCTGCAACTTTGTTTCCTTGTTGGGGGGATCTTGCTTTCGACTCGGGAGAAGAATCAGATTCTAACCCTAATTTTACAGCCAATTCATTGGCATCATCCTTACGAGGTTTCATACCATTTATTGCGTTCCCTTCATCAGCACGGATTTTCCTAGGTCGACCAGGAGATCGCTTTACTACAGGAGTAAATATATGTTCCTTTGCTTTATGAATAACTCCAACAACTTTGGCTTGATTTCCTTGAATAGCAACCACATTTTCCTCACCAGAAGAACCTTGCATTTCTCCACTGCTCCAATGATCATCATCATCTGGAGGCTCCAGTTTTACTTTTTTCTCTGAGAGTTCGTCTTCATCAGAATCGCTGCTTTCGCCAACTTTTCTTTTTCCTAAAAACAAACACGAAGTAACTAAAGCTAAATCACTCTTTTTACATTAGGAAAAAAAACTGTACATAAAAATATCGAGAAATTACCAAATTCTGTTGTTTTAGCCATAGAGCCACACCATGACTTCACTTGTTCTAAGGCTTTCTTCTTACTACTGCGAACAGGTCGACTGCTGCAATGAATTAAAAGAAATTAGAAAACATTAATTTTTTTAAGCAGAAATACTAACTTTGCTTTTAGTACCTTTCCACACCACTAGGTCCTGGTCCTGCCTCTAATCCTTGCTCTCTTGCACTTGAACTTGGACCAGCAAGCTTTCGTGTCAAAGACTGTGCATTTGAAACAACTTTCTGTGCCTGCATTTGAGCTTGTTGGGCCTGTTGTGCAGCTTTCTGCTTTGCCAGGTTGCGTTCAAATGTTTCTACCAGTTTGTCACAGGCAGCCATGTTATGAACAGGCTCCCAAGTGTTCTGTTCACTGTTGAAGTTCATCAATGAAAAACGATTGTAGTTAGTTATGAATTACTAATACAATCAATAAATTAGCAAATGTTTTATGTTACAAAGGTTAAAAACTGAAACTTACTGAGGATAGCCTTCCCATTTCAGTAAATATTCATAATATTTCTTTTTAGGGTTGAAACGTTTTGCTAAAATCTTCTCAACAACATATTCATCCTCACTGGAACCATCATTTAGAGAACGATTCAGTGAACGACGAGTTACTTTGTTGCTATCAGGTCGTGGTTCACTTCGTTTCTTGGCGACCTGAATTTCTATAGGAGCTGATAAAATCTCTGCTGATTCGTCCATGTCTTCTACATCCCACGCTCCTCTGCTCCCCTCTTCCTCACTTAATTTTTCTTCCTTAATCTCAATTGTATCATCATTCTCTAATGACACCTTTTTATTAGAATCATTTTCATCAGAAACTGTACTGCTTGTCTGTGAGAGAATCAATGTTTAAAAGTACATGAATTCAAATCTTGAAAGAAAATAATTAAACAAAAATGAAAACTTATTTAAAAAAATGTTATAAAAGTGTGTTTTATATGTTCAAAGAATTGACTGCTCAAGCTGGGAATCAGATCATTTGAGCTACAGAGACCGTCAACTCTTTGAACAGCTTTCAGGTGATAAGAGCCCCATTGGATATACTATATATTTAACCATCAGGTTCCAGTTGGAAGTTAAAGAATTGACTGCCCGGGGGGGGGATTGTAAAATATATGAACGTTGCTACACACAAGATACCATTCATATGTATTGGAAAAGGTTGAATAAATACCTTTTTTCCATCGTGATTTTCCTTGTCTTCACCTCCTGAAGCACACTTGTTATCAGTTGTGGAAGTATTTAAAGTTATTGTTTTAGTCACAATATCTTCTGAAGATGTATTGTTCCAACTCTCTGAATTGTTTTTTTCTGTACTAGCAGTTCGTGTGGCGCCTTTTTTCTGATCTGCTGTAATCAACATTTTCTCATAAATCAAAATGCAAGCTGTGTTCTTTGTACTTTCAACAGTTTTGTGTTCTTAAAAAATTACATTATAAACACAGAGCAATCGAGGAGCAATGCAACAAACTGCAGTTAGTTAAAAATTATTACAGTTCTTTTCATGATAAATTCAATTATACTACATAAAAATACAATTAACGAAATGTTGCTTCAGTGATTTCAGATATTGAGTACTTATTTTTTAACTCACCATGCATTTCATCTTACCATCAGTTTCTTCTCCAGGTCGGGTATTCGCATTTCGAATTTTACCCTAAAAAATCAATTCATATTTTGACATTAACCTGCACAATGTCTAAACCATACAGAATCAATCTGTAGCCCCTGCATTAATTCAGAAGAAATGCATTTAAAATACTAAACTACACTAATTTTCCTACTATTACATCAATACTTTTGGTAAAGCTGACTTTAACAAAATATGAAAGTTGAAATAATCAAATGTCATATTGTTTTGAAATTTTACTAACATCATTAGGAGTCCTTATTTCTTGTAGTTTAGCACTGGCTATCATTGAGAAACTCTGCAACGCTCTCCCAGCAGCAATCCAATTATCACGAATTTCTTCATCCATTTTACACCAGCGCTGGTACATCTTCCAAGAACTGATATTTCCTGGTCCTCCATCTCCTCTGTCTTTATTAACAATTGCACTTTTCCACAACAAAAATGCCCACACTTGGGGTTTTGTCTCCTATGCACAAAACATTAATCAATAGAGCGAAATTCATCACATAAGGAGAAAATTAATACACTCATCTTCACACTACTACAACATACCTGTGCACTGAAAGAGGAGGTTGGACAGGCTTCCTGTTTATGCTCTTTAAACTCTTCAATGAAATGAAAAACATTGCGGCAAGTGCCACACACTAAAATATCTAATTTCGCAGCATCTTCTTGGGCACCTATTAAAAAAATTGAAAAATAAAAATGACATGCTCCTTTAACATTGTAATTAATTAAGTTAACCTATTTAATATTCTGTCATACCTTTAATAACTTTGGGGTTTTTATTTACACTGGATGGGTCACCACCATCCACCTCCATCGTGAAATAATTAGATGGTTCTGGCTGCTTGGTCAATATCTAGAAATATCTTCAGTTGTACTATTGCATATTTACGTTCTACAACGTAAACAAGCAAATGAAAAAAATTAGGAAATTATTCAAACATTAACCTCACTTCATATGTTTACGAACGTCGTGGGACCAAGCCACAGGGGCAAAACTGCCTGTTCAGGCAGCATGGATGCTATAAAAACCAACGAGCAAATTTAAATTTGCTAGTCCAATACACCAGATCTCATAATCTTGACTTACTATAAGAGACAATAAAGGTCAATATTTTTCATTTGAAGCATCGCTGTTTATTTTCGCGCATTATCCAATCACATAACTTGATGCTGAAAAGATACAGTGAAGGTATAAACTATCTATACGATGCTATAGTCAAAGCCAAGATGGCATTGCGTATTCGATATAATGCCGCGTAAAATTAGATTGCAACGAAGCCACTAACGAACAAGCGCAATTCACAGATAGCACACTTACAGAACTTAAGAATAAGCGTCTGCAAATGATGTTCAGTTCACAAAAGTAACAAATTTCCGTACATAATTTCATTTCTTCTTGATTTCAATACTTGCTATGAGATCGCAACCGCGTCATAGCGACTACAGCGCTGTCGGTGGTAGAGTGGCGGGAAACATTGCATACGGGGCTTTTCGACTAATAATGTCATTTCCTATTGGAGATATTGGAGTAAACCGGATAAATCGTGATTTTGTTATAATTTATAATCTCGTTTGCGTATTCTTTCTTTTTAACAAGGAATTATGAGAGTATTATTCATTTTGAATCATTATTAAAAAATAAAAGTTCCTATTATCCCTCTTCGACAGTCACATGTCGCTCCCATATTCGGGTGATTGAAGTGAGTGAGGCGCCAATTATATTCTGAAAATACGTTTTATATCCGTTTCAAAGCTATTTTTTTACTTAAATGCGAAGTATTTTCACTTAATACACGTAATTTTAGTTTGGTGCTTGACTGTTCTTGCTACTTCATGTTTTTATAGTTTTAAAAAACATTGTTGACGGTAATGCTCGTAATCAATGAAACATTTATGTATCAAAAATTCTATTAGTGAATTAAACAAGCTTCTATGAGAAAAGAAATTTTTCACAGAAATATTTTCTAGTTTTGTTATAAAATGAAGCTGTAAGGTCATGTGTTGTTATGTCTCTTATGGAATGTTTGATGAACAACAATAGGGATAGTATCTTCACTGAATTGGCGAAGTAAAAGATCGAATTCGACGATATTAATACACAAATACAACTTTTGTAAATAACTAAACTGTATTCATTTTTGTTTCATCCTTCGTTTAATTATACGATATTTCGTAATAAATTCCTTCCCATACTTAAGTAACTCATTTTGTTAAGAAGGGCTGAAGACCATAAAACTGATTTTGTTAAAAGGAGAACGTTAATTCGATGTTTGTTCATAATTGAGTTTTTACCTGTAAATACAAATTTTAAGATTTACAAATAATTACATGTGTGATTGGTTAATCATATCTATGATTAACTTCATAAACTTTATTGAAGTATTAATTGTGGGAAAAACACCTTGCTTGGAAAGAAAACTTGGTAGCTTTCAGAGTATTCATTAACAACATCTAAGTCTATAAGGAGTAATTACAAAGTGGATTACACAATGTTATATATTATAGATTAAAAATGTTTCTAGTGTGTATTACTATTATGCCTTATGTTAATGTTGTTAGTAAGAATGATGTAGTACAATGGTCCTTGTTTGCAGGAGTGGCAAAAACCATGGCTGACGATGACGATGGGAAAGAATACCGCTGGGAAACAGGATATGAGAAGACATGGTATTTGGAAATTTATTTTGTGGTTCAATTTAATGAGTCAAACATTTCATAGAAGCAAGTTTCTTTCAATTGATATATTGAATGATTCAGGGAGGCCATCAAAGAAGATTCCGAAGGCCTCTTGGAAGGACCTGGACTCGATATGGTACAACGGGCAAGACGTCGGCAACGTCAAAAATTAAGTCATATACGACTTGGTATGATGAGACATCTATATTTGATTTTGGATCAATCAGAAGCCATGACATGTCAAGATCTGAAGCCTACACGTCATTTATGTACATTAAAAGTAAGTATTTTTTCATCTTTTCAGCTTTCATGTTGCTTTGGGCCTGAATTTTGTTTTTTGTAAAAAAATATTTTCATCATGTCCCAATGATTTTCTTTAATCTTTGTTATCTTGCCTCTGGTAGAGAGATGTTGTGCAAAGATATGAAGGACGTTAATTAAATAATGCCAACATTTTATTTAGATTTGAATGATTTGGTTTATTTTGCAAAAGGCTGGTATGATTTATATCAAATTATTATTTTTTAAAAAATCAGTGATTTAAATCAGTATTATTTGTAGTATTTGAAAATATATTTGTATTTTAAATATTTGTTAAATGAAAGAAATACTCAGATAGAAAGATTTAAATCAATAACAAATTTGATATAAAGAACATATTATATTTCCTATTAACGTTTTCACATAATTGAACAATTTTGAGAAAATTAAATGCAATATAATATACAATAAAATGAACAAACTTATGAAGCGAAGAACAATAAATCATTTGTAGCAGAGATATATACACTAATAGACTTTGATCAGGGGTGTCCAACTGGCAAGGCCTCAAGGGCCTCAACTAAAACACATATGATGGTTGTGGGCCATATTTTCGTTACTTGGGTTTACCACTTGCCCGTATTGTTAATCTCGACACTTTGTCTGAAATGGGGAAGGGGGAATGGAACAATGCGTGATATCAGGCCATAGCATGCGTAACATAGTGAAACACATTGGGATGATTATGAATTTCTGAATTTACTAGAAAAAAATTCTTAAATCTATACTTGAATCTATTTTTACAATAAAGGGATGTTAATTCCGACAGGGCATGTATGTATTCTTGCTCAATATGGATGCAATGGACTTTAATTTTTGACTAAACACCTTTCCTGGGCCACAATAAATGGCATCATTGGCTGCCAGTTGGACAACCCTGACTTAGATGATTGTTTAGTTTTATCCAGTTTAAGTAGGAAGCAGATTTAAAAAATAACTTTTTATTTTTGCTTTTAAAGTAGTTAAGGATTTTGGTTTATAGTAAAAACATCCACAGTTATGAAAATCTAATTTAAATCAAATAGATCAGAATTAAATAAAAAATATCCGAATTTTTTGATTAAAAAACCGTTATTTTTTCCAGTCCTAGTAGAAACAATCTTTTTCATATCTGTTGGATTATTAAAAATGTTTTGAATAAACAAATGTCAATATGAACTTTTACTAAAATAAATTCAAACGTCAGTAAATTTGAATAAAGTAATAGAATTTATCATAGCAAATTTGGTAATCTCCTTGCTTAGTGGCATTCTCTTTTTTTCCTCTTTCAGCAGTTACACAACACCCTGTTGACACCAAGAAAAATACTTGAGGCTATTTTTCACCATCCATTTATTACAGTTTATTACTCAATCATCTGCAAGTGGAAATTAATGAACATATTTCAAGAATAATTTTATTTACAAGTTGAACTTGGAAACCAAGACAGTGAATTACTTTGAAAGCTGAGCATGGTGGGGAACATTGTTGCCACATTGGATGCTAGGAACCATGTGGCCACTTGGCAATCGTGACGAGAAGCATGTGAATGCAACCAGTGATCAAAATAAGCATTTTACTGTTCTTGCAACTTGAAGACACCATTTAAGACATATTACAAAGGGGTTTCAATTCCATCCATTTTCAGATTTTGACAACTGTCAATTTATTTATAAATGTACTTAGAAATAAATCCACGCATCATCAGAAAAAGTCTCCATTATACTGCAACACAAGAACTCTTGAATGTACCTCACAAAGCACTTTCACCAAATCACAACTTCAATACATCAGTTTTCTTGTAACAAATTGCCTGTAACAAAATGCAAATTGAATGACCTTTTTTTTTTTTTTTCCAGCTTTTGGAAAATTTCATTGAAGAATTTTTTGATCAAAACCCTATAAGCCAACTGGGAATAATATCAACTAAAAATAAAAGGGCAGAGAAGATAGGTGAACTTGCCGGTAACCCAAGGAAACATCTCAAAGTACGTATCAATTTAAAGAAAGAAGTGATTTCTCAAGGAACAGAAGGGAGGAAAGTTCCCTTTGTATTTTCTTCATTTGAATGTAAATATCAAATTATATTTAAAAAAATATTTTCTCTTATGTTTGATAAAATGTCTAATTTCTTCATTAATGGCTTTTATGAAATTGAGTTTGATTGAGTTTTAAAATCCATGTGCACTTTTAAGCATTGCAATGTTTGAAATTCAGCCCTACTATTTACATCAGAGAAGTTAATTTAACCTTAGCAATTGCCTCTGGTGTAGTAATTGTTCATATCGCTCAATGCTTCTGTGACAAAGAGAAACTTATTTTAATGTAGCATTACAATCCAGGAGTAGGCACTACATCTCTAAACTGCCTTCTAGTGAGATCTCTTTCAACTAGATGAACATGTAACTGGACGCCATTCTTTGCCCACCTGAGTCTTGTTGTACCCAGGCATGATCTGGCATGGCCAGAAGAGGCTGGCGCACAGTGAAATCTTACATGATGGGCTGGCAGAAGCCTGGGTGAAGAGGCTGAATGAACCGATAGATTGCTTCTTCCATTACAAGTTCAACAAGTAATATAATTTATTCATTTCATTTAATCATTCTGTTGACTTCTTTCCTCCGCTTAAGAAACATGCATGAACTGCCACTGAAAGTAATCTACCATTGTCACTGAGAATAAGGGGCACAAGCTGTCACTGAAGAGGTTATAGTGGTCATTTGTTTCTTTGTCTTGTTTTTAATCCTGTGCATACAGACAGTCTTTAAGGCCCTGTGCCATTTATTGTTTTATGTTCGCAGTTTGCTCAACTCCTATCTGAACCTTTGTGGTACCTTTCTCTCAGACTAAAGAGAATAATTCTTGAATGCTCCTTTCCAGAACTCCAGTATCTGGGTGTTCATATAGGGGTGCCACAGCTCAAAACATTGTGAGTGACTAACGTAGAAGCTGCATGTACTTGTTCATCAGACTGGGAGAGATGGCTCAGTGCGTCACCTGATGTCACTGCAGTCCCTCTGACCAGGAGGTCCTAGGTTTGAGTCCCAATGGTGGTAGTATTTTCAATACTCGCTTGTCAGCTAGGTTAAATTCAGTCACTGTCTGGAGGAGAATTCTAGTAGCCAGCTGCGCTGATCGGTCATTTTCCGGGATTTCTCCGATCAACACCAGGCAAATGCTGGAGCAGTACCCTAACAAACGGGCCGTGGACCGTGTGCGATCTATCCTTCCTTATCCTATCCTCGCCCCTTACACACACACTTACACTAACATGCACTACACTACCACACATGCTGGGAGACCTGTCGGGAACTGAGAGCTTGTCCCGGCTGGGGTGGTGCCCCGTTGGTGGGAGATACCTGGTTGAGGGGAAACCCCTCTAGTTGATGATAGGTCGGCGCCGGATCTCACCATCCAGTGAGGAAATATCACCGCCACCTCCCTAGGAAAATCACTCACTACACTTACGGGACTAATGACCTCTGTAGTTGACACGCCTGGAATCACGAATCAATCAATCGTTCATCAGTCTGAGTGAACTACTACTTTAGGACTATTTCAATTTGTGTTGCCATATATTGATGATAAAAGCAAGTCCTGCAATATTTATTATGACTTCTTTTTCTGCAAATTTGTTTGTTTTGTGAATGTTGAATGTATAAAGAAACTATTTGATGTAACCAGTATTGGAATACCTGACTTACATTGGGGCAGTGAGCGAATCGTCCTGAATTATCAGTGAGAAATAGAAAATCAAGATATTTGTGTAAATTTTTGCAAACCAAAAAATGACTACATTAGAAACATACTAATAACAATCAGAACTATGAACAATCTGTACATTGAAGTGGAATATTGTAATACTCTTGAAGAATGCCAGAAAACAAAAATAGTTCCATTGTAACATGTTTATGTTCATAAATGTTAATTTGTATTAATAATCATCTAATTATTAATTTCAAACATACATATGATTGTTAAATAAAACGTGCATTTTATTTACCAGAATTTCTTTGTTCATAATTATGAATAGTTCAGTAATTTTAAAACAATGTGAGATTATGTTCATAGTCTGGTACAAATACAGGTTAACTAGTTATAATTTAATTTTACGAATTTTATTTGTTGAAGTCACAATCAAATATCTGATATTCAAGTTGTCCAGAAGATAAGATCTGATTCTTGAGATAATATTCTGAAGTGGTGTGAAGTCTTCCCATGTGACCTGTCACTTGATTGTACATATACTAATATAAGATAACATGTATGCATATTAAGGTTAATATTTTAAGAAGGATAAGGAGGACATATTTTTATTTTGTGGAAAATTTAATGGTTGAAGTGGGATTCTTGCAAATATTCTGAAAATAGTGAAACATTGTTTTTAAAATGAAACAAGTTCCCCACATGTTCTTGACAATTTCCCCATACTTTCGTGACAAGTTCCCCCATATGTTCTTGGCTAATTCCCTATCTGTTCCCAGCAAGTTCCCCCATGCATACCGGGCAGATTTGCCAACATGATTCTCGCAAGTTCACTCACATGATCCTTGTGAGTTCACCCGTATGATCCTTTTGAGTTCACCCATTAGATCCTGGCACAAGGTCACATACATGATCCTTGCAAGTTCACCCACATGATCCTCGCAAGTTCCCACATGATCCTCACAAGTTCACCCACATGATCCTCGCAAGTTCACCCACATGATTCTCACAAGTTCACTCACATGATCCTTGTGAGTTCACTCACAAGATCCTGGCAAGGTCACATACATGATCCTCGCAAGTTCACCCACAAGGTCCCCTCAAGTTTCCTACATGCTACCTTGCAAGTTTTCTTTTATGTTTTCTCACAAGTTTTCCTGCACAAGCCATCACAAGTTTCCTTGCATGTTCCCTTGCATGTTGCCCTGTATTTTGTAGTATATTTTTTACACATTCCATCCTAATGTTTAATTTGAAATTCAGAAAAATGTTTGAATCATTTTTACTATGAAATACTTTTCGAAGTCTTGTGCAGGCAGGCAGAGCAGTTGCTCTCCTTGCAAATGAAATTGGAAATTCTGGATATCTTGAGTATCCAGTAGAGCCTGATACCAAAAAATCAAACAACAGAGCTCATTAGTGGAATAAAGCTATAGACACCATTTTTTTAAAATAGATAATAAAATTAAATTAAAGAACTTGCCACTCACTCACCCTATATTCTTACACTTCATATGAATGTTTACTTCTGACATTCTGTCACGCATTTTCCTTTAAATAGGTAAATTGGTTTTGCGAACAAGTGAAATCATGTAGAAATATTATATATATTTTGTATTATTCTCCATCATTGATGACCTTGTGATAATGATATTCTATTTCTTTACTTTGCCAAAGCTTTATATGTTTCTCTTTCTTATCATATCTAGAATATTAATCATCTTATTTAACTGATTTCTGGGCTCTGTAACTTCATATACCCGGTCTTCACTTTAACTGGCAATCCATGTTTGGGATCACCAATTTGGCAATGTTGGCAACATATAAAATACCTTCAGCATCCCTTTCATGTTTAGCAACTTCCGGCTGCAAGCCATGAGATTTCGGGCTGAGAGAATGTGGTTAATTTTAGTTGGAAGAAAAAGAAAGCACTTATTCTGTCCTTGTTACTCTTCAGCTTATTGCAGCCATTTCACTGCAAAGAGAGAACTCTCTCTTCGCAAATGGTGGTCACGTTGAGCATTTACTCTATGGTTAGTTTATTGTCATTTTAAGGAAATAATATTTTATTATTTTTTATCCATTTTATTAGGATTTTCTTATTTGTTTAATTTGCAGGTTCCATAATAATAATATGTTATTATGTATTTATAATTTATGGGCTTTTGTCCAATACACAAATACAGAATAAAATTAAGACAAATATGACTCATGAATATCACAAAAATAATACAAATATTATTGTCACTCAATGCAAAATACAAATACGCAATTCAGTAAAAAATATTCTGCTAGACTCTGAATGTCGCAACCTGACTTGTTTACCATCCTAGTCATTTTAGTGGTAAGGGTTATTTGCATTGCATTGGTATTTGTGTAGGTAACCACCGAATAAATAACTTTATTTATTGAGTAAATTGCAGAGACTCTAATATTCAGCTCTTCAATTAACAGTGGCCAGTTTCACTGTTTACTAACTTAAACACAAACAAGATGTCATTGAAGTTACAAAGATACGAAATAGAGGGCATGTTTAGGGTAGAAGATACGATAAAATAATCGTGATCAGTGTAAGGGTCACGAATACATAAATGTGTTGCAGCAGTTCTGAAGAACTTATGCTGAACAGATTCAATTTTAACAGAATTAATGTGAAAACACAGAGACCAGACCACAGATGCAAACAGACCAAGTGTATCAAGCATTATTATTATTATTATTAATATTATTGTTACTGTTATAAAAACGAAGAGCTTGGTGGTACATGGAAAACAGTGTAACGAAACCACTGCGTTCATCTTACAGCGTGCAGATCTTTCACATATACTTTGGAAACCGCATGCTCAGACTGCCATTTCTCTGAGAAGGGTCTGCTGGTGTGGGCCCCTCAGACTGCTAAAATTAGCGAGCAGTGGTCACGCCTAGTACGAAAGGGTGCTGACCTTGTAAACAGAGTGAAGTTACTGCTTTGGGGCTCACGCAGGCCGCACCTCTGGAGCACTACTAACGCTGTCTTTGAGTGTGGCAAGTAACTATGATCCCCAATTCTTGGTTATTGGGAATTGGAAAGAGTTCTGGGGACGAATTGTCGGTATTCATGAATAAACAATTCCAATAAGTACTATAATTATCACAAAGAGATTATGATAAAGATAAATATTTTTGTGCTTTATTAAATCTTGGTGGGCCTGGCCTCTGTGGCTCCTTAGGACGAGCCACCCCTGGATATACACCTCCACATACCCTATTAGAAAAATAATTTCATTCTTCATATCCAGATAAAGGTAAATGGATAAAACAAGCAGCTTTCTGTCTGTTAATCAGAGAAGGTTACTCAGAACTCTGTTGTAAAGTATTGATGTAGACTTTGGATTTGTAGGCTCTAAAATTTCTCATTTATTTTAATTTGGCTCTTGAGAGGTGAAAAAAAGCATTGTAATTTCTTAAATAGACAGTATAAATTGAGATGAAACTGACTTCAGAATTCATTCTATTTCCAACCATTTTTATAAATATATTATAATGAAATGTTAAAAAATTATGATGTGAATGGCAAAACATAATTATAGCAAATGGAGACATACAAAGGTGCAGTAAAATGTACTTATCTCTAAATGCTTTGGAAAAAAATTTGCCTCACCATATACAACCAAAATCTTTTTCAAAAGCTAGACTGCCTTTTATCACCAAAAGTATTATTAGCAGATAATGATTTTTCTTCTACTCTTGTGTTTGATGCTTGCTTTAATTTTGAAGATAATTAGCAGTGAACTAATTGTGTTGTTCTTGGGAGGTTTTCCTCGTAAAATTTTGTGTACAAAGCAAAGCCTCAATTAACCTGAAAGATATAAATGAGACTAATGGTTCATTAATTTTGTGACACCTGAAATCAAAGTTAACAGAAATACTCAAATTGAAAGTATTTCTAAGAAAAAATTGGGCTTGATAATTTGAGTCAATCACTAGAGATAAGCACTGAAACTGCTTGTGATGATGTTCTGAGAAGAGAATTCTCTCTCCTTAAGATGACACCAAGTTTCTAAATATTCAATCTATTTTTAAAACTCAAAAGTGGGATAATTAAAGGATAGATAGCCATTTTAGATGCCATAAATACAGTTCCTGTTACATCGAAAAGTCATGGAATATGATTAATTTTTGGTGTCAAAAGAGTAAAATAAGCATTGGCTTAAATTTCCAATTACCAATAATGTGAAATGATTTGATATGAAAGAATAAAATGATTTGTTCGTCTAATATAGTAATGGTATAAGGCTATTTTGGAGGAAATTTAGTATAATTAACATAAGAAAATATCGCTTCATAAAATTGTATCTTAAAAGCATAAGTCGAAATTCACTACAGCTACTAATCAATTCTTGCAAATTAATAAGTCAACTGCAGAGTAGATAAGAACCATCTGCATTGCTAGCTGAATTCCTTAATTGCACTCCACGAAGTCACAGAGATTAAGCAATTCAAGATATGGCAGTATCCTGGTTGGGTCACCCAACCATCTAGGTCACCCAACCAGGCTAGTATCCTGGCTACTAACAGCGCTGACCCTCTGGCTAAAGGGATATAAGACAATGACAGATTAAATTAAAGGAAGATTATTTCAAATGTTCCACGCCAGTAGGTGACTGTAATAGAACATAGTTGTGAATTATAGCAGAAAACAAGTGCCCTTGTGCCAGTATCATAAAATCTGTAAATGTGGTATGCTGTGATAAATTGGACTGTGATATTAAAAATATTAATAGAGAAGATTACACTATCTGACATAATATCATACCATTTTTTTCTCTTCTGCAAAGAAACTAATTTAAATGGAGATAACCAAAATGATTTGTTGTATTCTAGTTGTGGTTAAAGGACAAGTAAAAGTGCAGCTCTAGTTTCACTCTTGAACCATTACTTTTCTGTCATTTTGCAGATAAAATCATATTGGGTGCTTATGTACGTTTTTATTGATTTATTTTGTTCAACACAGGTTATTCGAGGACTTTCTACAGCAAACTGCAGTGGTGAACCTAGCCTCCAGAATGCTTTGGACCTTGCGATTCGTTCATTAAGACTTCTTCCGGCGCATGCAAGCCGTGAAGTGCTTGTCTTGATGGCTAGTTTGACCACTTGTGATCCTGGTGATATCCTCGTTACTATTCAAGTATGTTACTATTTACATTTTGATTACAAAATTTTGATGGGGTGCTCTGTTCTTTCGCTTTTTTTAATTTCATTGTTGATTTCACTTTGCTTCAATTATATTTCCATTTTGGAATTACTGTAGAAACTGTGCATGCATGAACAATGGATAACAAGAGGTAGGAATTCTTCAGTTTTTTTATGAGGGAAGGTGTATTAGTTCTCAGATGATATCATGTAAAGAATTGTTTAAATTTATTTCATTCATTTATTCTCTTAATTTAAAATCGCTTAATTTCCTTAGTTTCAATTTCACTCTAATTTAAAGATACACAAAGCTTACATAATAATTGTGCTACATCAGTTAATTGTATGGTTGGTTTTTTGTGTCTTTAGAGGATGCTATAATGGCAGAGTAACATTTTGATGGTTCCAATGCTTTGAAAACTGATTACAGCTTATGGTTGACTCAATTATTTATGGGAAGAAGAAGAAAAAGGAGGGAGAAAAAATTAAATTTAAATACTTTTTTAAAATTTAAATTTGATTTTTTAAAATAATATTTGTATATAAAATAAATTGATCTATATTAGTACATATTTAGAGTTTAATCGCAGCAAATAATTAAAAACAGTTGACTAATAATAATTTCGTGTTAATTTTTGTGTGATCATTATAGACTTTTGTTTATGTGATTGTGTGGCTATTGAATATCGGAATGCCTAGACTTTTTGTTGGTAAACATAAATCATAGGTTTCGTGTGGCACGTTCATGTGTTATGCAATGGAGAAACAAAGGAGGGTTGTTGATGGTAACTAAGTTGTAATGATTTTCTGTCTGGAATAAAACGGAATATCTGCTTACAAAAACCTCTTGTATTTATTGGGTCAAAGCTACAGTAATACGTAAACAGATAAACTGAGCTTGTTCTCCAACACTTTTGTTGCCCCTGAGATTGTCACACAAAACCAATTGTAGCTCTTTTTAAAAAAATTATTGTAAAATTTTTACTTGCGAAAGATCCTATGAATGATTGAATACATTAATAGCCATCTCATTTTGAATTTTATAAAATACAAAAGTACAGGAAAAGACACAGAAACTTCAATGTTTGACAATGTATACACTTAACTCTATGAAATATTTTTGTAAAGGATTCTGAATAAAAATGAAGAGTTCCTCTTAGAAAAGGAGATTATATTGGATTATATTGTACTAAATCTTTTGCAGAAATACTAATTTATTATTCACTTAAAGCTTGTGCCAAATTAACCCAAGTGGTTGCTCACTTGCATTCCTGGTTTTGTCTGTTTAACCTCAAAGCTGCTTTGTATTTGAAATGTTCAAAAAGTGTTAGGTGCAGTGCAGTACTGTGGTTAACTTGGACATTTCATAAATAATAATAATGGCAGACTGTATAAAAGCTTAATTTGAGAAAAATTTGATGAATGGTTAAAAAATTTGTTGTTTTTAATCTGTGATTTTTTTCAATGAAATCATTATATTTAAATCAGTGATGTACATAAAATTGATAGTAACAACTACCTTTGTGGTGTGTACCCTTAATGAAACTAATTTCAGTGTGTGACTGAATTTCCTGTCTACTAATCTTCTATTTCCCTTCAAAAAATAAGTAATGTTCTTTTTGTTTTATGGTGGGTAAATAGAATTGTCAGTACATGGCATTTGTGTGTTTATTGAATTTTTTTTCCAGTATGTTTACTTTGATATCTGTATTTTTGTCTAACGTTGTAGGAATTGAAGACATTAGGAGTTCGTTGTTCCGTTTTGGCTCTTGCTGCTGAAGTTCATGTGTGTCGCCTGTTAGCTCGAGAAACAGGGGGTCAATTTGGTGTAGTTCTTGATGACTGTCATTTTCGTGATCTCCTCCTTGGTCATGTAGACCCTCCTCCAGCTGTGACTGGACTAGAATCTTCACTAATAAAAATGGGTTTTCCACACCATCAGATTACTGAAGGGAAAGAAGCTGCACTCTCCATGTGTATGTGGTAAGTTTATTTGGACAACTAGGATATTCATACTGTGAAGTTTATAGATAGAATGACTCAATTCTTATCCCTGCTAATATTTTTTTAAAAATTTTAATAAAAAATTTATTAACAAACAGGAAGCCATATAGAATTCATATTTTGTGGTGTGGTGTACCTGACATTTTGCAGAATATTATAACGAAAAAAGAATTACAATACAATTTTGATTAATTTGCTTTTTGGAATCTTGAATGTATTAAGAGGAAGTTACAAAGTAAAAGTCTGAATTTTTTTCTTGATTTTCTAAATATTGAGAATGTTCTTAATAAAATGATTTATGTATCATTGTAAAATATATTTATTTAATATATCTGTGCATGTCAAAATGGCTGTCATTTCGATAATAAAGTCCCTTTAAGTTATATCTTTTGAATGAATCCATCAAGAAAGCTGTAGTTTTCACTAAATGCTAGAGGATAGTTGATTTTTACTTTCCCATATATGTACCTATACACAGAGTGATATACGTAGTATAGGGAAAGGTATGTAATGCTGCATGAAAAAATGGCCAATTTTCGTCAGAAAAAAATTTGTTGCCAGGTGCTGATAACGAAAAAGTGGATAAAATCAGTTGCTAAATTAAGAAAAAAAATCCCCTAACACGTGGTGTAGCCAGAACCTCTTTTTTTGTGGGTCTTTGATACCGAAAAAGCAATTGAAAGGAAAACGTCTGTCTGTCCTTCCGTCTGTGAACACTGCCAGCCCTAAACCATACGTGCAATTTCTTCCAAAATGGATATTCCGTGGTGGATCTGGTTGTAGTCAAAGCTTTGAGAATTTGAAAAAGATTTTTCAAAATTTGGGGGTACTTTACATGAAGCCCCCCAGACATTTTCAAAATTTTCTCAAAAACGGCTCCAAATTTTTTCTTTAAATTTCTTGTATCAATAGAGTAAAATACACTTATTAAGGTGGCATAGGTCTGATTTTCAGGGATAAGTTTGAATTTTCGAAAATTGCAAAAGTTTGAATTTTATTCCTCGTCTTCCTCCAACAACAAAATTGCAGATAGAGATTTTTCTTTCAAATAAAATTTGTTCTTCATAGTGAGTTTTTTCTTTAAGGTCATGTACATTGTTTTGAAAATTTTGGTAGTTTTCGTGCAATATGTGCAATTTTAAAAAATTACAAAAACAAGATTTTCTCAAAAATGGCTCCAAATTTTTTTCTTTAAACTTTTGGTAGAGATAGTGCCTAATGTATTTTATGAGATGACAAAACTCTATATTGCTCTATTCTTTTGTTTTTTCAAAAATTGGAAAAATATAATTTATTTGATTTGTTTCTCACTTCGTTAATATTTACATTAGCCTTGATTTGTTGACATTATTATATTAAGGAGTACGTGAGCATTAAATAATGTCAAGTAAAGTTTCTCAAAAACACAACTGTTTTCTGTGAAAAGTAGCTCAATATTCCGCAGTTTCAGAAACACTCAAACTCCATTTTCTCATATGTGGCTACAAATTTTTTCTTCAAACTTTTGTAATGGACAGTGCTAATTACACTCTTTAATACGACGTAAAGTCCATTTGAGTTATTTCCAAACAGAGTTCATACAGGACATATATCACTCCGTGTATACGTACGTATACGGGAAAGTAAAAAATGTGAGTTCTCGTGCTGGTTATAAGATGCGGTGTGGTAAGGTGGGTGCGGTGGATCCAAGTAGAACTGGTCACCTGCCACCAAGTATGAAAGCACAGTCACCTTTGGCCCACTCATCTGTTCTGTTGTTCATATTAAAATCAATGATTTATTGGCTATTCCCATTACTTTTTCTTCTCTTGCTTTAATTAGGATTCTCTGTTTACCTAGAATATATGCCACTGCATCTGGTGTTGCTTCTTCATGAATTGATTACCTTGTCATTTATACACACTTAAGTTTTGTTTTTGTCTGAGTATCTGTAATCTTTTATGTCAAAAATATAATTTTAAAGAAACCAACTGCTGAAGAGTCCTTCCAGGTGCCAGAATGTAGGGATTTTGCAGTGGGAATCTAGGTTGTAATTGCAGTTTGTTGTGTTACAGCCATGTGGAAGTGAGCGATGGTGAACCTGGAGGAGGCCTTAAGGCTGGGGGCTACTTCTGCCCACAGTGTTGCAGTAAATACTGTGAGCTACCTGTGGAATGTCGGGCATGTAACCTGACCTTAGTCTCTGCACCTCATTTGGCTCGCTCGTATCATCATTTATTTCCTGTCGATGTATTTGTTGAGAGAGAAAGAAGTGAATTTGAAGACTCTATTAGTCATTGCTTTGCTTGTCGACGTCTCTATGTTGACAATGATAAACATGTAAGTATGCCCTTTTTTATTCATAAGAACCAAGAATTATTTAATAAAATATTTTACACTTGAAGATTGACCAACACATGTTGTCATCTTCTTCATTGCCTTTTTAGTGTTATCTGTATGTATGTGGTGTCATGGATTGTGATTCAAAATTTTTGATAATATGAAATTTCAGGGGAAAGAAGTACCATTTGCACATGTGTTCTTGAGCTCCAGAATCTCTTCTCAACATTTTAACTATAATTAGTTGAATGATGAATAAAAGTTTCCAAGAGAGAAAAGTTCGCAACTTTTGAAAACTAGACATTTTGCTCTCGAGTTATAGAAAACTTATTTGCATCGGGAAACAAACTGTAGATTATTTTTGTTTTGCTGACAAAAAAATAGTAACACACCTGACTACTTTTCCCTCTGCTAACAAAAGCTGAGCTCGACAAAACTTGCATGTAGTAAAGCTACCTTCAGAAGCAGAACAAGGGCTCATCTATCCCCCTAGGTGACATGCATTGGCAACAACCCACATTGCCAAAAGGACTTATGTGCTGTTTCTTATAAGATACAGTTTCTCATAATCTACGATGCATGTTAAGTGTGTGCAGGCATCAACGCACATCTTTGTAGTTGACATCATCAGCATTATGTGATGCACATTAATGCAAAGTTCATGTGACACAGGCCTTAATGTCATTATAAATCTTTGATTCCCTGGACTTTCAATATTTCCTTTAATTATGCCAAATTTTTATTGTGTTATGTTGGTGAACATTATGCAAAGCTGCACCAGATGACACTAACGCCCCTGTTTTTTCATTGTGTAGTTTTGTTCAAAATTCCAAAATGGAGAGTTGAAATGAAATGAAACGCTCTGCATAGTGATGAAATTAAACAAGCTGAATACTGAATTCAACCCAAAAATTGTATGGGATTCTCTACAATAATGTAAACATTCTCAGTTGTCGGTCACCTATGCCGTTATCATTTGGACATTGTACAGTCTTAATGGGTCTTTCATTATGAATATATGAGCATGAAAAACATAAAAGTAAAGCTCATGTCTGAAATATTTTAGCATGGGAAGTATACGAATTTATTCAGAAAATAACAACATGTAAGCATGAAAAACATGTAAATGGAGTTTTGCTGTACTTACTTTTGGAATTGCACATATGCAAGCATTGAATCAGTGTTTCAGAATATGCATTATTGCTAAGGCCAAGTAACGAAGAATTGAGGAATTTAATCTGTCCTGCATATTTATTAAACATTTGGTGTGAGGTACTGCTTCCAGATGTATCTCCCTTTCTCTTTTATTTTTGCAGACATAGAGGATTTGTCTTTTTCTTTGCAGAACCATATTCAGATGGCATGGATCATCTATCTGTGTCCTTCCTAGCTGATTGTATGTTATGTAGCACTGTGTCCATTCCATTCAGTGGTACCGAAAGCACCCAAACAGAATACACCCAACTTCTGTCTGTTGTTGGGACTGTGACATCCAAGCAGTATATAACAACCACAAACTGCCATTGTGTTTGTCCCGAACTAATATGGAAGTGTTACAGTTCATTCCTCAATATTCTAATTTGTAGATATCTTTTACGTTATTTTAATTGTACATTGTATTGAAATAACCAAGTGTTGCCTGGGTATTTATAGTATGTTACAATCGTGTAACATACTATACATAACTATAACTATAACATACATCTCTTTAGTCACAAAAAGAAACAAATATTGTATTTATAGTGTAAAAGGAAGTAATTTTCTTTACAGAAACTCTTCTACATTCCTCCCTTTTTTTCATGGTAAGTCCATTTCCATTCCGTTTCCTGCCTCACCTCCCTTTCCTTTGCCTTGTTGTCTGGACCAGCTCCCCTCTGCCAGCATCCCTCCAACTTTTTAAAAATTGCAAAAGTTGAAATTTTTTGTAGGAGGGAATTATTCCTTCCTACTAATCACATTAATATTGAAGATTTTTTTGCTTAGTGCAAAATAGAATCACCACAACATTGAGATTTGATTGAAACATGGAAGAACTAATATAGTGGAGGGGAAAGATTCTTCTTGGGAAAACTAAATGGTCTAGTTCAAATCCTAGCCTGGGAAAATAAATTTTGTTGATTTTTTTGTAAGAATAGAGCACTGAATTCATGGCAGAAGTCCCAGTTTCATTCAAAATTCCATTAAAAAAGAAATAATTAAGGACATGTTAGGTCACAGCTACAGATAACACTAAGAAAGCATGGGCTGTTGTAGTAGCACTTGTTATAAATTTTACTAAAACATCTAATGTATGAGAGTGTGTGTTACATTTTATGAGAATTCTAGGTATTTGTTCCAAAAATGTGTTGATCATCACTTGATTTTGTTTTAGGTGTACGAGTGCAACCGGTGTGCCCAAGTGTTTTGCTTGGATTGTGATATTTTTATTCATGAAACAATGCATGTTTGTCCTGGGTGTGCTACTAATCAGACTACTGTGAATCTTTAATAATAAAACAAAGCAGTACTTTATATTAGAAATGTCTTTTCCTTTGTTTCATCTCGTAATTATGAAAATGATGCAATATCTCATGTGGAATATTTAGTGGAAAACCATGTTACCATCCAAGGTAATAAACAGATTACATTTTGTTTGATGGTTAAATGGCTGTCTCTTTGTCAACAGTCTGAATAAATTCAAAGGAAGCTGAAGGTAAGTTTTCGTGTCCAATTTCTTTTATTTGAAAATTTCAGAGTGTGGAAATCATAAATGAGACGCAGAGGTATGAATTAATGATGTCCATGGCCGGGACAAATTATTTTCCAATGAAAACTCTGTAGGTGATAATTCTGGGCATATCCCTTATCAATTTGCACCCTGACATGACAGTGTGTAAAGTTGATGGAAGAGAAATATAATTAAGAATACTTTGTTTTTAAATTGTATTAATACAATATTATTTGACAGTGAGGCTAACAATTTTTTCATTTTAATGGTTTGCTGGAAAATGGAAGTTTTAAAACTGGTTTACATGTAATATATGTGATGTATGGAATGATTGGAAAAGATCTGAAAATATATTTCAATAAAGGGTGAATCTTATTGTCATGTGCAGTCCGCACCATCAACTAATTCTTACTTAATTGTATTTCTGTTATATTCTAAAATTTATGACAATTAATGTGTATAATTAATACAACTTATTTCTGCCTAATAATTGATTTTTACTAATTGTAATTGAGGTGGGGGTCTTGACCCAAGCATTACATAATTATTAGAGGGACATTCAAGCATGTGTTGCAGATTCATTACAGCAGGGAGAGAGGTTATTCAAAATACGCCAAGTTTGCATTACATAATTTATGGACTGCCCTCAACGAGATTATGATATTGATTCACAAATTTATATTCTCTAACAAATGTGTTATTAAGTGCAAAGTATGTAGTGTCTAGTGATTCAGGGGGACATTCAGTGAAATCTTAGAAATAATTTCAGGACATTTGATATGGTTAGAAATAATGCCATGGCAAAATAGCAGATCTGCCAAAATTCTTCTCACTTGCATTGATTTTTTAAAAATTTATTTAAAATAAACGGAATGAATCCTTTACAAAAAGAAGATACATGCATAATGACAGACATGTACAAGTACAAAAAAATCAAGATTTAAGTAGTAAACAAGTAAAAAATTAAAATATAGTTATAGCCATAAAAAGGATTAGTGTTTATTTATTTACATATAAACGAACATTGTAAATAAATAAATAAATGTCTTTATTTGTGGCGAGGCTCAGGCCATTTAGCCTATTGTCATATTAAAACATACATATCTCACACATATAATCGTGGTTTAAAAACTCATTCATAACGCATAATATCAGTTTTCACCAATCATATAAATTCATAGTATTATCCCGTATGAATAATATCAGTGTAACATGAGTTCCATAATTTATACATTCCATTTAATGGATTGTTTGCAGTATAAACGCTATTGTACATAAGGACATGAAATAGATCTCTGTTTCTGGTAGTAGTCTGAGGAACTTGATACTGAACCTATTTTAATAAAAATATACAATCTATATGTGAGTTGATGAGCTTGTAAAAAATATCAAATCATTATAATTTCTGAGAGATGCAAGAGATGGAATGCTCAAAGCATTTGCAATATCACTGTAATTATGATTAATGAATGGGTCTGGCAATCCTAGACGTCTAGATGACATTCTAAACAACCTGTGTTGAACTGTTTCAAGTTTACGAATGTGAACCTGAAAAGCAGGAGACCAAACTACAGAAGCAAATATAAGGATAGGTCATATAATTATGTTGTACAGAGTTTTCAAGGTAAGAAAAGAATTAGAGCCAACACATGTTCTTCGAACGAAACTCAGTACTTTTTTTGATTTAATCACAATGAACACAATGTGCTCAGAAAATAACATTTTCGAGTCAAAAATAACTCCCAAGATCTCCAATATTTAAGACACAATCTATTTTAATAGAGTTTATTTCATAGTTAAACAGTATACTTGACCTTGATCTAGTGAAAGTGAAACGCTGGCTATCAAATTAATAATATAGTGATTCGTAAATAAAACAAATAAAAACATAAATTATGTGATTGTTTACCAACTAGACCACTCTTGCCCAGCTTCTCATACACTGTGGCATAGTGACGCTTGCATACATAAAAGACAGGATGTGCCTTTGTCTATGGAAGCCATAAATAGACAGACCATTAGGTTGAGCAGGAAGGGGGCGTGTCTAAGATGGGTTTAGGCAGAGCCAGGAAGTAGAAAGAGCGCAGGTACCGACGGGGGGCGGCAAGTGGTCTGTTGCATAGTCACAAACGCGGTCTAGCTCTGAGGGGGAGGAGGTCACGTGGGACACACGTCACTTAGCTACGGAGTGGGAGTAGATCATGTGATCGGTCGGTCATGTGACCGAATCTATGTAAGGTAAGGGCATATTAGCCAGGATACGTTTGCGACACGGGGCCGAGTGGTATCTTCATTAAGTGCTCACGCACTGCGCTCCAGGGCGAGCGGCCGGACGTGTCCGGGGAGACGTCAGTCTCATCTTTAGCGACGCTGCCAAACGTTCGCTGTTTCTTGCGATCAAGCAAGGGCGGGTGGGGGACTCGCACAGCAGTCGCAGGTGGCGGCTAAGATAAGTTGTTCTTAGGAGGGTTCCGTAAAGCACGGATAAAGTAAATGAACTTAGGCAACATTGTATATATATTTCTTTAGTTTTAATAAACTTGTTTTGTTACGAATCCGTCGTGTCTGTGTCTGAGTAATTAAACGACGCCACAACACCATCACCGTGCTAGCTCATATTTCTTGGGTTCGTCTAATGACTATTGGTTACGATATGTCACCCGATCCGCTTTCCATACGGAAGGCGAAAGCAATCTGAAAGTTCTTAATTCGTGATTGCAAGATTGCACAATAGTAATCATTTTTTTATTGACTGTATGAACTTTACTGTTTGATCAAATTAAAACAAAATCACACAACTATACAATCCAAACTAAACAGCTCGTTCGAACCATACCCTGATCTCTGTTCCTTGACGGGGTAGATGGCGCCTCGCAGGATCTTCAAGTATCACCATCCATTACCTCGACCCAACCTTAGGCTGACCAGTTACTAATAATATTCCTAATATATTTCGCACTACTGTTTGTATCACATGCACAAAAACCCGCGATCTGTTCACTCCCAAATCTGGTAGTCTAATCAATCTAAATCTGTCGGCCTGTCGTAATGTTATTTTTCTGTTGCTTTGGCGTCTTGTTTACGTATTTTTGTTTTGGACACGTTACTACGGTGTCTTATTACGCCTCTATGCATTGTGTGCCCTAAGTTTATTGACAGTTAATATTATTTACTGTTCCCTACGTATTTGGTATATCACGAAAGTAATACACTTACATTTATCAGTATTTAAATTGTTTAACTTTTTGTCAGTATTTAAATTGTTTAACTTGTTAACTAAATAAACATGTCAAGAGCATCCTCATTATCAAGAACAAGAAATAAATCATCAAAAAAATTATAAACAGCAGAGTACCCAAGTGTGAGCCCTGTGGTACCCCAGAAAGAACCGGGGGGGGGGGGAGAAAAGAAAGAGAGAAAAAAAGTAAGATATAGAGCCGTGACCTGTCAAACAGGTCGCTTTTTAGAGTAACTTCTCTATACTTGGACCGGTCATGGCCCAAATTGGGTTCTAACGAGGAAGAAGAGAGAGGGCCAGTGGCGGCTCCATGGATTGATGGTGTTTCCAGGCGCATCAACTGCTATGGGTAGTCCCGTAAGTGTAATGAATGGTATTTCAAGGGAGATGGTGTTCCATCCGAAGCCTACCCTCAAACAGCTTGCAGGAGGTCCCCCTCCGGCTATCTGTCCTATCAGGGCACAGTCGCAGTCGGGATAAGCTGTAAGCTCCCTATATGTGTGGTAGTGTAAGGCATATAAGTGTGATTGATTCGTGTTTCCGGGCGCGTCAACTACTCAGGTCATTAGTCCCGTAAGTGTAGTGCGTGTTTTTCTCGGGAGATGGCGATCTTTTTTCCCCGCTGGATGGCGAGATCCGGTGCCGACGTACCGTCGACTAGCGGGGTTTTCCCCTCAACCAGGTATTTCCCACCAGCGGGGCACCGCCCCAGCCGGGACAAGCTGTAAGCTCCCGGCATGTGTGGTAGTGTAGTGTATGTTAGTGTAAGAGGAGAGGACAAGGAAGAGGAAGGAAAGATCGCGCGCAGTCCGTGGCCCGTTAGTTAGGTTACTGCTCCGACGTTCGCCTGGTGTTGATTGGAGAAACCACGGAAAACTACCGATCAGAGCAGCCGGCCGCTAGAATTCGACTGAATTCGACCTAGCTGACAAGCTAGTGTCGAAAATCCTGCCGCCGTCGGGACTCGAACCTAGGACCTCGGACGGACTGTAGTGACAGGTTGATGCACTGAGCCATCTTTCCCGATACATATAAGTGTGTATGTAAATGGAAAGGAGAGGGCATGGATGAGGAAAGAAGGATTGCGTGCGATCCGTTGCCCGTTTGTTAGAAAACTGTTCCGGCATTCGCCCTGTATTGATCTTGGATACCACGGAAGGCTATTGGCAGAGTAGCGATTTCTCCAGACATTTGACTTGAAAAAATATTTTGGAGAAATGCAAGATGCATTCGACATACTCTGGTTACATTGTCGAAGCTAGACAAATGAAAAAAGGTAACTCTGAAACGGGCAGTTTCAAGAGGAGGTCAATTATATTTCGGACTCCTATCTCTCCGTAAATTTGCTCAAGATAGATTCTACCTCTTAGAAAGTAAATTTCTTCAAATCTTCCGCTCCGGCTGTACGGAATTGGTCTTTTTGAAATTGATACGATCAATACGGGCATTTGTTTTGAATGAATTGAGTGAAATAACGAGGGGTCCGGGCGGGCGAAAAGTTTCTAGCCTAACAATAAAATCATAGCAAATTTCATAATCCCAATTACTTTTTCAACATAACCTTATACACTAATACACTTGCGGGCACGATCATACAACTTTCACAAACCATTCAAATAAGAGGTTTTTGGTTTCGATTCCAACCAGCAATTCACAGCATCAATCACTGCATCATCGCCGCCCTTTTTGGGTCCTTTTTGAGGTTTGGAGAAAAAACAAAAAGACTGACGAAGCCAAATCAGGAGCATATGGCGGATGACGTAACAATTCGAACCAGCAGCCATGCAGAGTTTCTTGGGTTACGTACACCTTACTCCCGGTACTTATGGCCTTATGTCCCGGTGCGTTGTGCCGTAAAAAGCGTCGCGCGCCAACTTTCCACGACTTTTTACTTTCCCATGTACGGAGTAATATACGTAGTATAGGGAAAGTTATGCAATGCTGTGCGAAAGAACGGCGAATTTTCGGCAGAAAAAAATTCACTGCAGGGCCCTGATAACGAAAAAGTGGATAAAACCAGTTGCTAAATTAAGAAACAAAATCCCCTAACACGTGGTGTAGCCAGAAACCCTCTTTTGTGGGTCGTTGATACCGAAAAACCAATTGAAAGCAAAGCGTCTGTCTGTCCGTCCGTCCGTCCGTCCGTCCGTCCGTCCGTCCGTCCGTCCGTCCGTCCGTGAACACCACTAGCGCCTAAACCACACTTAGGATTTTTTCCAATTTGAAGAAACTCCTGCCCATTTGACTTTAGTCGAAGGTTTGAGATTTTGAAGAAGATTCTATAAAATTTGGTGGTACTTTACATGAAGCTCTCCGGATATTTTCAAAATTTTCTCAAAAACAGGCCCATATTTTTTCTTTAAATTTCTTGTAAGAATTTTTTCTTTAAATTTCTTGTACATTATTTTGAAAATTTAAAAGTTTTCGCGCAATATTCCATGCAATTGGTGCATTTTTTAAAAAAATACAAAAACAAGATTTTCTCGAAAACGGCTCCAAATTTTTTCTTTAAACTTTTAGTAGGGATAGTGCCTAATGTATTTTATGAAATGTCGAAATGCCATATTGCTCTATTCTTTTGTTTTTTTTAAAAATCGGAAAAATGTAATTTTTTTGACTTGTCTCTCACGTCGTTAATATTTACATTAGCGGCACTTTGTTTACATTACTAAATTTATGAGTACCTGTGCTTTAAATAATGCCAAGTAAAGTTTGTCTAGAACTCAACCGTTTTGTGTGATAACTAGATCAAAATTCAGCATTTTCAGAAAAAAACAAACGTCATTTTCTAATAAATGGCTCTAAATTTTTTCTTCAAACTTTTCGAAGGGATAGTGATAATTGCACTCTTTAATATGACGTTAAGTTCAATTTGGGGTATTTTTTGTTTTTCAAAAATTACACAAATGTATTTTTTTAAGATCTCTCACATCTTTAATATGCACATTACCAGCAATTTGTGAGAACTATTATATTTTTGAGTGTAAGTGCTTCAAATGAAATTTTTCGAAAATTTTCTGTAAAGAGCTTCAAATTTTGCATTTTTAATAGCGCTTGAACGCCATTTTTTTAAATTTTTCAAAGAAAATTGCCATTTAGGACGAGGTTTTAGTGTTCTTTAATATTATAAAATTATTATTTCCGTTCTACCGCTAAGAAAATTTAAATTAAGAAAATGTAAAAGAAATGTAGTTTGGGCGGCGAAAAGAATGGCAGCTGGTACAAGTATGTGGCTTTTCCGATTAGCTAGCCCACATCCAAGGAAATAGAAAACTAATGCGGAAAAGTCTGTACCATTCTGTAGCACCACTAGTTTTAAAATGGTTTTTATTTTCAGTCGCGTCAACATCTCGGTTATTAGTGACTTTCTGTTAAAATTATAATACAGTTACAATATGGTTATATGCAGTTACAATTAAAACACAACAGTAGAAAATTATAACAATTGCATTTCCAATCATCTTAAAATAGTCGTACAATTTCAGGGACATCAGTTACAGTTCACATGAATCCATTGGATTTAAACGTCCAGAAATATATTAAGGGCTAAACAAAAATTGATCATTTGTTCTTGTTCTTTAGAATGGAGTATTGATTGGTGGTTATATTCATTTTATTTGTGTTGAGTATTTAAAATTTACATAAAGTTGGAATCAGTTGGCGTCGCTGACTGCACCTGAAATTTGAGGCAAGTTGTGAGTGAAGGAAGGACGAATTGGCGAGTTTTTTTTTCTTCTTCTTTTTTTTTCTTTCTTTTTTTTCCCTTCAAAATCCGAGCACACGCCGTCGTGGATGACGCATAGACAAGAGTCTACTGTGCCAATTTAAATAGATTCAAGGATATTTATTTATTTACGTCAAAAACAGTTAAAAACTGTGTGTGAGGAGCTATGAGGAGAAATGAAATTTGTGCGTTTTCATAATTCTGTGATCTCTATCCTAAACCATATTCTAGTTGAATTTTGAATACAGAAAAGAGCTGTTTTTTTCAAGTTTTATTGACAAAATATTCGCTCCTATATAATAAAATATATTTTCAAAGGTAAATTAGCTATAAATTCCTACCCTGATCCCTCCTCCCCTCAACCCTATATTTCTACTTAACTCTGAAAATTTTCTTCGGAATCTTACAGATTTAATAAAAAGAATGATGAAAAAATATTTCCATTCATTGTAATACACCTAATACCTTTAATTTATGTTCTAAAACAAATTAATTAGTTACTGTTTTAATGTTTTAGTACACGACTCAAAAAGGGATTAATTCAGCAAATGTTGAAAATGTAAAAAAAAATTAATATCAAAGTTACGTAACACTAATACTCCCTACCTATGTAACACAGCGTAACGCTGCCTCAGACCCCCTCTCCCTCTTTAGAGTTACGTAATTTATGGATGACCCCTAATGAGACGGGCACGTACGTTAACACGGCACTGTCAACAATGGAAACATCCATCCTCTACCCCCAAAAAATTTCGTGTGCAGAATTCAGTCGGGAAAGTTTTGGCATCCGTCTTCTAGAATGCAGAAGGGGTAATTGTGGTAATTTCCTGCAGAAGGGCGTAACCATTAATGCATCCCACTATTGTACCCTCCTGTTACATTAGAGAGAAGAACTCAAGAAACTAGTGGTGCTATAGAATGGCACAGACTCTTCCGTATTCGTGTTCTATTTCCTTTGCTAGCTATTCGGGCGTGCCATATACTCTTGCCAGCTGCCACCTATCGCCGCCCAAATTTCATTTTGTAACATGTTCTTAATTTTTCGGTTTCTTAATAGTAGAACGGAAATACTATTATAAGAACATTAAAGGATAGTGAAACCTCGTCCTATATGACAATTTTCTTTGAAAAATGTGGAACCGTTTATAAGAGAATGAAGTTTAAGCGCTACTGTAAATGCGAAATTTGAAGCTCTTCTTCACTTTAATCTTTTGTGTTTTCAAACAACTTTATTTGAAGTCATTTGAAGCACATTTATTCACAAATCCAAGAGTGTGTATAAATTGTGCATATTAACGGTGTGAGAGATCTTTCAAAAAACTTACATTTGTGTAATTTTTTAAAAAACAAATAAATACCCCAATATGAATTTTACGTCTTATTAATAAGTGCAAATAGCATTACCCGTTCGAGAAGTTTGAAAAAAAATGGAGCCATTTATGAGAAAATGGCGCAGCATTACCTAACTTTCCCTAAACCCTGGTTCAACCCTTTCCCTACACTACGTATTATCCTCCGTATATAAGTATTGTATGCGGGAAAGTAAAAATCAATACAAATTGTTTTTACTGTGCTATATTTTTCGTATTTTACAAGGGGGGATGTCGCAAGCGTTACGCAATTATTTAGGGGTTGGGGTCAAACGAGCGTTACGGGTGACTTGCAGGGGGGAGAGGGGGGATTCAAAATACTCTCATGCTTTACGTAATTTATGGATGACCCTTAAGTCGTTTTTTTCTCAGAGTAAATCAATTTACAATATATCTTGAAGATAATACAGTAAATATTCTCATATGATAGCAACATTATTTCAAACGAAATTGTTATTCAGAGCCACAATAAATTCAACAACTTAATTGTGATAAATTTCAGATGGTTATGCACATCACAATAAGTTGAACTACCGGTTCTGCGAACTATAATGATTTTAACAAGTGGCTGAATGGCAGCATTGCTAGATTCCCCTGCTGTTGGCACCCTGTTGTGGCAGGAAATGGTGGGGGTCGATGTGTAAACGCACTGCTCAGCCTTCGCGGTCGAGTCGCATCGGTTATCTGCGGGTGCGCGGGCGTGACATCGGGCATTTGCCGGCTAGTGCACGTTCCGGCGCTTGCGTCGAGGCCGCGGGCTTGGGTGGCAAGGGCGGCTCGACGTGGACACACGATTAACAAGACTGTAATCATTGTCATAAGTAATATCACGGGAAGTGCTGCGATAGCCGGTGAATTCAGGACTCGCGTGGCGAGGAGTGAATTTACCGGCTATCGCAGCACTGCGAGTGATATTTAGTGTGACTATTTCACGAAAAAAAAACACATTACATGATTTGAAAGGATAATGTAAATCACAGGAATTACGAAAAAGGGAAATATTACTCAAAATTACAACCGAAAAATGAAAACCTTTCATTCAACCCCGACTTATCACTGCCTCCTGGAATAACTTATAATCAAGTAACATTTGAATAACAGTTTAATGCAGAAAATGATTTAAAACATGTTTCAATTTTATGGTAATAAAACTTTCGAAAAACAATGATAACAAGGCTACTTAAAAGAACATTTATTAAAAACACAATCATTAAAGTTGTAGGAAGTAGTTTTCCAAGTCTTGCCCTTCCGTAGAAGTAGTCGAAATGGAAGATAAAACTACAAGATGAATTAGCAGCGGAATTCGTAGATTTCGAATGGATTGAACACACGTGTGTACAAATTAAAATATTTTCATGAATAATTTTGGTTGTAACGTTCCACATAGTTTTGATAGCATATTCTTTGTACTCTTCACAATCTAATCTTCGTATATTAATTGCCTAAAACATGTGTAATTTCTTCATTTGTAGTTTGTGCTGCCCATTTGTATTTTCTGTCTTTACAAAATTCTTTAAATTTCTTCCACACACTTTTTCTGTTCCTTTCGCTGTTTTTCGGCACTGAATTTTTAATATTATATTATGTTTCAGAGTTTTAAACATTACCAAAACGACACATTTTAATATTATATTGATGCACAAGAGCTATTTTGGAGGTGAAACAATTGCTATCGTTATCTTGAAAAGGTAAACAAAGATTTTACAGCGATAAAAAAAGGTAAACAAGCTGATGGCGATAAACATCTGGGATTGGTTTAATTTGAATATATCCTCGCTTACCATTGGCTACTTACGACGCGGACAGACATGAGTGAAATAGTCATAAGTAATATCACGAGAAGTGCTGTGCTAGCCGGTAAATTCACGACTCGCGTAGCGAGGAGTGAATTTACCGGCTAGCACAGCACTTCGAGTGATATTTAGTGTGACTATTTCACGAATAAACACATTACATGATTTGAAAGGATAATTGAAATCACAGGAATTACGAAAAAGGGAAATATTACTCAAAATTACAATCGAAAAATGAAAAACTTTCATTCAATTCCGACTTATCACTGCCTCCTGGAATAACTTATAATCAAGTAACATTTGAATAACAGTTTAATGCAGAAAATGATTTCAAATATATTTCAATTTTATGGTAATAAAACTTTCGGAAAACAATTATAACAAGGCTACTGACAAGAACATTTATTAAAAGCACAATCATTAAAGTTGTAGGAAGTTGGTTTCCAAGTCTTGGTCTTCCATAGAAGTATTTGAAATGGAAGATGCACAAGATGAATTAGCAGCGGAATTTGTCATTTTCGAATGGATTGAACACACGTGTGTACTAATTAAAATATTTTCCTGAATAATTTTGGTTGTAACGTTCCACGTAGTTTTGATGGCATATTCTTTGTACTCTTCACAATCTTATCTTCGAATATTAATTGCCTAAAACATGTGTAATTTCTTCATTTGTAGTTTGTGCTGTCCATTTGTATTTTCTATCTTGACAAAATTCTTGAAATTTCTTCCACACACTTTTTCTGTTCCTTTCGCTGTTTTTCGGCACTGAATCTTTAATAATAGATTCTATTTCAGAGTTTTAAACATTACCAAAACCACACATTTTAATATTATATTGATACACAAGAGCTATTTTGGAGGTGAAACAATTGCTATCGTTATCTTAAAAAGGTAAACAAAGGTTTTACAGCGATAAAAAAAGGTAAACAAGCTGATGGCGATAAACATCTGGGATTGGTTTAATTTGAATATATCCTCGCTTACCATTGGCTACTTACGACGCGGACAGACATGAGTGAAATAGTCATAAGTAATATCACGAGAAGTGCTGTGCTAGCCGGTAAATTCACGACTCGCGTAGCGAGGAGTGAATTTACCGGCTAGCACAGCAATTCGAGTGATATTTAGTGTGACTATTTCACGAATAAACACATTAGACGATTTTAAAGGATAATTTAAATCACAGGAATTACGAAAAAGGGAAATATTACTCAAAATTACAACCGAAAAATGAAAACCTTTCATTCAACCCCGACTTATCACTGCCTCCTGGAATAACTTATAATCAAGTAACATTTGAATAACAGTTTAATGCAGAAAATGATTTAAAACATGTTTCAATTTTATGGTAATAAAACTTTCGAAAAACAATGATAACAAGGCTACTTAAAAGAACATTTATTAAAAACACAATCATTAAAGTTGTAGGAAGTAGTTTTCCAAGTCTTGCCCTTCCGTAGAAGTAGTCGAAATGGAAGATAAAACTACAAGATGAATTAGCAGCGGAATTCGTAGATTTCGAATGGATTGAACACACGTGTGCACTAATTAAAGTATTTTTCTGAATAATTTTTGATGTAACGTTCCACATTGTTTTGATAGCATATTCTTTGTACTCTTCACCATCTAATCTTCGTATATTAATTACCTATAATACGTGTAAATTCCTCATTTGTAGTTTGTGCTGTCCATTTGTATTTTCTTTCTTCACAAAATTCTTGAAATTGCTTCCGCACGCTTTCTTTGTTCCTTTCGCTGTTTTTCGGCACTGAATTTTTAATAATATATTCTATTTCAGAGTTTTAAACATAACCAAAACGACACATTTTAAAATTATATTGATGCACACAAGCTATTTTGGGGTGAAACAATTGCTATCGTTATCTTAAAAAGGTAAACAAAGGTTTTACAGCGATAAAAAAGGTAAACAAACTAATGGCGATAAACATCTGGGATTGGTTTAATTTGAATATATCCTTGCTTAGCATTGGCTACTTACAACGCGGACAGACATGAGTGAAATAGTCACTATAATCAGTGGTTCAGTTGGACCGGGCCACTGTTCCAGAAAATATTGTTTTGTTATTTACGCGAACAAACACACAGGCAGCTTGGTCCTTGTTACAACATTATAACAAACGATAGCATCAGCTGCTTCCTGTAGTCAAATATTTACGAGTACATGTGCTTACAGTCAAATATTCACATCATTATATTTACGAGTACAAGTGCTTTAAATAATGTCAAGTAAAGTTTTTCGAGAACTCAACCGTTTTCTGTGGAAACTACCTAAAAATTCCGCATTTTCAGAAACGCTCAAACGAAATTTTCTCGAAAATGACAGCAAATTGTTTCTTCAAACTTTTTGATACGGATAGTGCTAATTGCACTCTTTATTACGACGTAAAGTTCAATTTGGTTTTTTTTTTTTTTTTTTTTTTTTTTTTCAAAAATTACATACATGTAATTGTTTTAAAGATCTCTCACACCTTTAATATGCACATAACCAGGAATTTGTAAACACTATGGTATTTGTAAGTTAATGTGCTTCAAACGACTTCAAATTAAGTGTTTCGAAAATCAAACATTTTCTGTGAAAGAGAGATTGAAATTTCGCATTTTTAGTAGCTCTTTAAAGCAATTTTCTTAAAAACGGCTCCAAACATGTTAAAGAAAAAATTGCCATTTAGGGCGAGTTTTTTATGTTCTTTAATATTCTAACATTAATATTTCCATTCTACTAATAGGAAACCGAAAAATTAAGAAAATGTCAAAAAAATGACTTTGGGCGGCGATAGATGGCAGGTGACACACGCATGTGGCAAGGCAGAATAGCTAGCCGAGACCGATGGAAATAGAAATCTAATAGAGAAAGTCTGTGCCATTCTGTAGCATTACTAGTTATATTTAGTCCGGGAAACTCAGCAACAATATAGTATTTTGGCATAACATAAGTCATTTAAAGTGGACCTGCTAATTCCATACAGTTCAGTAGCCTTTTCCTACTTAAGTTTCCTCCATTTACTTTTTTCATTGCTTTGTACAATTTAACTTCATCATAGGTTTGTAAACCTTAGATATTGGATTTTTTATTTGTCTGCGTGGGAAAGTTACACTGCAAGTATGGCGATACAAAAAAGTAATTTTGTATCCAATGTAATTAATCAATGTTTACAATTTATAAGTCATGCGCTTTAGAAATGATATATACTCACAAAAAAAATGGCGTGAAATACACTTAATACCTGGCATAGGTCGGATTTTTACGCTTAACTGAATTTTCGAAAATTGTGAATGTTTGAATTTTTTTCGGCGTCTTTCTCCAACTGCAAAATTGAAGATAGAGATTTTTCCTTCAAATAAAATGTGTTCTCCAAAGTGAGTTCATTGTTTAAGGTCATGTACATTGTTTTGAAAAGTTTAGTAGTTTTCGTGCAATATGTGCAATTTTAAAAAATTACAAAAACTAGATTTTCTCAAAAACGGCTCCAATTTTTTTCTTTAAACGTTTGGTAGGGTTCGTGCTAAATGAACCCTGTGAGATGACATAAACGCCATATTGCTGAATTCTTTTGTGTTTTCACAAATTGCAAAAATGTTTTCAAGGTAAGAAAAGAATTAGAGCCAACACATGTTCTTCGAATGAAACCCAGTAGTTTTTTTTATTTAATCACAATGAACACAATGTGCTCAGAAAATAACATTTTCGAGTCAAAAATAACTCCCAAGATTTCCAATATTTAAGACACAATCTATTTTATTAGAGTTGATTTCATAGTTAAACAGTATACTTGATCTTGATCTAGTGAAAGTTGGCTATCAATTTGATAATAAATTGATTCCTTAATAAAACAAATAAAAACATAAATTAAGTGATTGTTTCCCAACTAGACCGCTCTTGTCCAGCTTCAAAAATGTATTTTTTTTTTTTTTACTTTCTCTGACGTTAATATTTACACTAGCGGCGAATTGTTCACATTATTATATTTAGGAGTACATGTGCTTTAAATAATGTCAAGTAAAGTTTATCGAAAACACAGCCGTTTTATGTGAAAACTAGCTGAAATTTCCGCATTTTCAGAAACGCTCAAACGCCATTTTCTCATATATGGCTGCACATTCCTTGAAACTTTTGTAACGGATAGTGCTAATTACACTCTTTAATATGACGTAAATTTTATTTTGAGTATTTTTTTCAAAAATTATATAAATGTAATTTTTTGGAAAGATCCCTTAAAAACCTTAATATCAACATTACCAGCAATTTGTAAAGATTATTATATTTGTGAGTGTAAGTGCTTCAAATAACTTCAAATAAAGTATTTTGAAAACTCAAAAATTTTCTGTGAAAATGAGCTTCAAATTTCGCATTTTTAGTAGTGCTAAAAAGCAATTTTCTTTAAAACGGCACATAATTTTTAAAAGAAAATTGCCATTTAGGACTAGATTTTTGTGTTTTTTTATATTCTAAAATTAATATTTCCGTTCTACCAATAGGACACCGAAAAATTAAGAAAATGACAAAAAATGTACTTTTGCGGTGATAGATGGCAGCTGGCAAGAAAGAGTATGTGGCAATTCCGAAGAGCTAGAGAAGACCCAAGGAAAAAGAAAACTAATACGGGAAAGTCTGTGCCATTCTGTAGCATCACTAGTTACATTCACAACACTACCACACATGTGAGGAGACCTGTCGGAAATTTACACTTCGTCCCGGCTCTATAAATTAGTCACTGTCTGGAGGAGAGTTCTACCGTCCGATTTCTCAGATTTACAGTTTTCCGTGGTTACTCCGATCAATATCATGAGAATGCTGGCGCAGTACCTTAACAATGGGCCACGCGCGATCTTTTCTTCCTCTTCCCCTTGCTCATAATCACACACACTTTATGCAGTACACTACCAACCACTCATTCCAGAGATCACTCGGGAGCCTAGAGCTTGTTTCGACCGGGGCGCTGCCCGCCGAAGGAGGGACCTGGACGGGGAAACCCAGCGAGCCAACGTGTTGGTCGCCGCGGGAACTCACTATCCGGCGAGGTAGGCCACCACCCACTCCTGCAATAAAACATTCACTATAACGCGGCGAATAACCATAGTAGATGCATCCGGAAACAGCCAATTGACGTAGTCGGCGCCGAATCGCACGTACTAGGAACAACGCCCCTCCCGGGACATGAGATGCATCACTCTGACGCGTCTTTGGGCCATCGCAGAGGACGTGCACGGGAATAAGCAAGCAATCGAACAAACATTTAAAATATCCACAACAAACATGTCCTTGGAAAATAGCATGATCATAAATAGTTCGATAAGCAAGGCCATCGTGGTCGGCCCCGTGGCTGAGATCGCTAAGACAGTAGTGCCGTAGTGATCTTGGGCCATGGGGTCGCGGGTTCGAGTCCCGCCTCCGGCATTGTTGTATGTGTTCGTCCTTTCACCCCCTATCGTCACCATATCGTTTCATCCTCATACCATAACGTTACATCCAATAGTAGTCGCTAATGACATAGTAGTTGATGCGACCTAAAATAACAACAACAAAAAAATCACGTTTGGTAGGAGCCGCAAATATAGTGGGACTCAATACCGTTGAGGCAACGAAAATATTCCGAGTGTCTTGCCTTTTAAGTATTTGGAAGTAAGTTTTGATAGCAAATTGAGTTGAGAAAATCAGGTAAACTTTGTCGTAGGGAAGGCCTGGAGGTCTTTGCATTTTACGATGCGAATGCGAATATTAAAAAAGAATACTGCGAAAGCGAGAGAATTAGCTTACTTATCTCTATAGTTCGTCCATTAATGGAATACGGGGCGATTTGTTGGGATCCTTATATAAATTCACAAAAGGAATATTTCAGTAGATTACAGAGAAGAGCGTGCAAACGTACTTTCCGAAACAATAGGAAGAAAGTAGAATGGGAGTATCTAGAAATCAGGAGGGTTAAGGCAAGACTCTGTCCTTTGTACAAAGCGTATGCCGGTTATCCAGGTTGGAAAGATGTCTACATCTAACTTCATAGAACCACGTACTTTAGTAGAGAGGATCACAAGCACAAAATTCAGTTCAGGCCACAGAGAACAGATGTTGGAAAATTTTCCTTCACAAATGGAACAATAACGGACTGGAATGAGTTCCCTGCGACAGCCTTGAACCCTTTCCTCTAGGTGTTCAAAAATTTAAAAGTAAATTAACTAATGATATTTGTAAACTTTATTAATTAGTAAGTTAGGCCTATTAAAACAATTATTTTATTGTTATTGTTATTATTATTGTAATAATTTCTATTAATTGCATTGCTTTATTAGATGCATAATTATATTCAAAGTAATATTTGAATTGGGGTGTCGTGACTTGTTGTGAAGTGTAGTGAAACAGAGAAGTAGAAAGCGAAATGAAATGCAAGTGTTGTGAAGTGAAGTGAAGTGGAGTGCAGTCTATTTAAAATGTCATGTATTTATTAGTTATGTGGCATCCGCGTAGGACAGCCATAAAATGTAGAGTTAATGGTATTATTGGTATTATTGACTTTATTGTTATCACTGTTATCATATTAATACTATTATTGTCTTAAAATTATTTAAAATTTCATTGTATTAATATTCCTAATTGTAATATGTAAATTGTAGTGCTCTGCCGCCAGGTTGTATAAACCTACCAGCAGAAATAATAAATATCCATCTAACTCCTCCTGTCGGAATGAAGTGTCGAAGTTTTCGTAGGCTAATACTCGAAAACGCAATATTTTTAAACACTAGAAATTCCATATTCAAATGTAATTCGTCATCCTCACGTTTTCGGACTACTTTGTTGTTTGATTTATTTTCGTTAAAAAGTACAATAAAACCTGTATGTGACGTATGGGAGAGAAGTAAAATCTACAAACGTTTTCTTGAGCTCCATATTCCCTTTCCTGCCCTCCTGCTCTACGTATAAAACTAGATGTTGGTATATATAAGAGAGACCGTTGGACCGATCTCCATGAAAGTTGGCAATTCTACGTGTTTTTTCACCCAGAAGATTTATGTGCTGTTAATTCTGTTGGAACTCCACTACATGGCGCTGTAGAACAAAACTAAATATTCACGTCAAACGCAATGCACAACACACTCGGCAGCATTTTGAATTATATCGTTAAATAACTCCTAAACGAGGCGTTCTAGGGCCTTAAAAACTAAAATCTCAAAGAAACGTTTATCACGCCGTAATCTATAGAATGAACTCTTCCTGAACATTCCATTGCATTTTTGCTGGTCCGGCGCTTCCCGATATTATCTCACCAGCTCAGAGACGTGCAGCATCTGCAAGTAAATGTGAATGAGAGGTACAGAGAGCGGCAGAGATAGAGACAGACAGACAGGGACAGGGTGAGGGAGGGAGAGACAGTGAGAAAGGGAGATGGGAGGGGAAAGAGAGAGATGGAGGTCAGAACAACGTCTGCCGGGTTTTCCTAGTACAATATATAGTTAAACTGAATAAAAGTACCCACAAAGAGAGGATAGCGACATTTGAAAACTAGAAGTTTTCGCTCCCGAATTATAGACAACTTATTTGCATCTGTAAACGAAAAAAAAGATTTGATATTAAAGTATTTCTAACAAAACAGGAACCCAAACCTATTCGTACTCTTACTACAAAAAAGTCTACTCGTACCACTTACTACAAAAAAGAGAGCTCAACCAATCCTGCGCATTTATTTTAAGTCCAGAACCAAACAAGGGATTATCTGAGCATTTGCTGAATGAAAAATAGAAACTGAACGAATAACCTGATAGAGATGGGTCATTGACCCAGAAACTGAATGAAGTACATTACATGTTACATGCTTGTTTAGTCTTTTAAAATTGCACAAGACAAATCTCAACTAATTCATCAAATGGCATTGCTAATATAAACACTTTTTATTTTCCTTTTTGATGGTCAGTATAATCTCTAATTGTATAGGAATAGTTATGTAGTAGAACAGATTTTACTTGGCACTTTATTTTGTGTATCGATTTTAATTATTTAATGTCATCTGGAAGTGTGTTGTAAAATACCGTAACATTCACGTATTATATGAGGATTTCTTGATATCCAGGTGCACATAGTAAGTATAGAATTTGCGCCCCTGTCAGGATATTTCAAATTAGGTTTGTTATTGTTTAGCGGGAGTACTCTAAATAGCGCCCCTTATAAGTAGCGCCCATGGCACGTGCCATGACTGCCATACCGCAGATACGCCTCTGCGAGCTGTTAATCTGACACTTGATGAATATGATTCCAATGACATGTATTGCAATTAAAAATATTTGTTTAGCATGAAAATATGTTCCTGCCCTTAAGTATGTCAGTTTCGACAAAAACTACTGATCCTTGAATAAATAGGCAAGGAAAAGGTAAGATTCTACGCTAAATAAAGAGAGACCATCCCTGAATTCAACAGAAATTATCCCCGAATTCAGAAGAACTGAAAGCCGCCCAAGATATCTAGCAATAAACATCCTGGACAATAGTGAGGTCATTAGAAGATGAAAATGACGCCACCTATGTGTATTGTGCTCGCCTAGAATCTGCCAACTATCGCAAGCACTCTTCGATATATCGCACATTTGCAGCTTATTTGTTGGCGTCTTATAAATCGTACAAAACCGGCATCTCTCCTCAGCGGATTACAATAGAAAAAGATTTTATAAATGTCGTTTATTGCATTATTACAAGGTGGAACATATCGTTTAATTTTGGAAAAATGTTTAATAACCCTCGTAGAAGTATTCGACCTCGCATACTTGCGGCTTCATGTTAGACCGTGATGCCACACCACAACTTTCGAAACTCGTTTATCATTTACAACTTACGAAAATCTAGAGACGAACATTTGAGATTAAGATAAGATGGGAACCCTTGACTCGGAAAAGCGCAATTGGCAGTTCTCGAAAAATCTCATTTACCGATCTGGACAAAGCAAATAAATAATATACAGGGTGATTCAGTTCTCGTTGCTCATTCAGGACCCGATGATAGAGTACACTAAGTTATTCATGAGTGCAAAAGGATATAGTATAAAACCTATTCCAAATTTTCGGAAAAAAAGATTTTTGTCATTGGTCATTTTTTGCAAAAGTGGTATCGCAAATATTAGATTAAAATTGTTTCCTGAAGCTATTATTGCCTTCTTATCTAACGAATGTGAAAGGATAGAGAGAAAACTATTATTTAAGTGTTAGTTACGATAGTTTATCATATTTGCGTATGCAGCCAAAATTTCGCATATTCACCTCGTGTAACAGGGGGTCTACAAGTGTTTAAAATGGCACGGTTTCCGTAACACGCATAACTGTGCCCGTTTGTACCTTCATGTCAACGCTTTCAACGCACCGAAAAAGGTTATCACGATCCTCGACTTCGGTAACATAAACGCGGGTCTTTCATTAAACCCCAGCTGCAAAAACGTTGGGAGTACCCGAGTTATAAAATTCAGAAACTGAACGCGTCTTAAACGATCGGGCGAGAAGTGAGGTTTGATGACAAATTCATCGACAATACCACACACTTACAGAGAATCGCTGTTGGTGAGACACACTACCTACAGCATGCGGATTTTCCTGGCATTTCCTCATATGCAAATTGTGCACATTAATTCTGCCAGTTATCGTAAAACTCGCTTCACCTGATCAATAAAAGGAAGTTCCTGATTTTCTTCGCATTTGCGCAGGAAATGCCTAGATAATTGAAAATGACATTTTATATCTGTACTGCGCAAATGCTGCACCCGCTGGAAATGGAAAAGTCGTAACCTCTCCGCACGAATTGTTCGCCAGGCGAGGGACCGTTGCCCACGCACGCTACTCGCCTCGTGCTCGCTTCCGGGGCTTCTCAGATAGTATTGTGTTAGCCACTGGTTTTTCCAGAGAAGTGGCGAGATCTGACGCGAGCTAACTCCGCCCGCTGACTGAGCCCGCTCACTTGCCGTAGCCCATGTTACACGAGCCCAAGCTCATAGTCCAAAGTTTTACGTAAATTATTTGAAAATCTAAACGACGAACAATATCCAATTTTGGCAAATTCCGTCTGTACATTAAATATGGGATAAGTTCCCGGCGTATTAGCAACGAGGGCTGAATCACCCTGGATACGTAAAATATTGGTGTTTCCGGCTGCATCCAATGCTATGGTCATTAGTCCCATTAGTGTAGTGAGTATTTTGTCTCAGGAATTGGCGGTGTTCCTTCCTCGTTGGACGGGATCCGGCGCTGACCGACACGTCGGCTTGCGCATGATTTCTCTTCCAGATTTACTTCCCCGGCAGAAACGAGATCTAAGCTCCCGACGCATCTCCCTATATGCGTAATAGTGTGTGTGTGTGTGTGTGTGTGTGTGTGTGTGTAAAAGGGCAGATGATAAGAGAAGGCAGAGGAAGGAAAGATCGCGGGCGGACGTTAACAGGTAAGGACATTACTCGGGCGTTCGCCTGGTATTGATGGGCGGAATAATGGAAAACGACCGATCAGAGCACCTGGCCGTTGGATTTCTCCTTCAGAGAGAGGCTGCACCGACTATGAATAACGACGTGGGTTAAGTTTTAAAGTAGAGCTTTATGAACTTAATTTTCCGAATGAATTCCGTTTTGAAGTTATTTTGTTCCAGACGAGGAGAACTGCCGAGAGAAACATTTTTTGTAGTTGATCTTGGTGCAGTAATCAAGTAGGTAGAAAACCACTGCTTGATGGTTATCGAAACAAATATTGTGAAAGGGATGTAAGGCGTTTCTCAAATGATCGCCCTTTCATGAGAACTGCAGATGCAGACTTTAAGGACATACAATGAAAGTGAGGAATAGAATAACGAAGATACCACTTTAATGTAAACTTAAACCACTGGATTGCAGTACCACGAAGTTGTAGTAGAAAGGATGAACCTGAAGACTTTCAAGGTTTAACAGGGATTACGCTGCTTAGCGATACTTCTTTTGAATCGAGTCATAGTGTTATTTACCAACATACGAACATAGTTCTTATATGTTCTTAACATGAAATATAAAATAAGTATTTTATTATGGTTAGGGTCGGAAATTTGTCTAATGTCAGGAGTAGCCAATTAATTCGCACAAAAGACTGTTTGGGGAAATCTGCGTGAATGACGGTGAACTGGTCATTTCGGACTAATGTTGGCTTTAGCCAAGGGCGCTGGTTGTATAACCAAGGTGACTGTCGAGAATGAGGCGTCTGGTGTACTGGCGAGAAGTATTTTGGCTTACAGTGCGTTGGAAATTATGCGTTGCAGGTTGCAATGTAAATCGCGAAGTTTGAAAGGTGATTCTTCGTCATCAATTCGGAAATGTCTAGCGAAGCGTCAACTGAGCTATATAAGTTAGTTTGGCTAGAATCGTGTAAATAAAAATGTAGACGTGACAATGAATCTCAAAACTTGTACCTTCTCTCACTAGCTTTAGAAACTTCCCTTCGTCATTCTGTTCCCCCTGTTTAAAACGCTATTCCTGTCACAGCGACGTACTTCGTCTTCCGTATCCACCTAATGTTGGCTAATTTGCAATTTATCTGCATTTTATTGCAATTTTTTTGCAATTTATTGCGTATTATTCTGCAATAAGTCAAATTTTGTTATGTATCGTATATATGAGGGCCATTTTTTATTTTCTCGCCTTACGAATACTTCGTAAGAAGAGAAAGTTATGTAATCGTGCGGCGGAAAACTGAGAATTTTCGCCAGAAAATCTCTTATAGCAGGGGTCTGGTGACAGAAAAGTGGATAAAACCTGTTGCTAAATTTAGAGAAAAAAATCCTCTATCTCGTGGAGTTGTCAAAATCCATGATTTGTTGCTTCTTCATACTTCAAAGTCGATTGACGGCAAAACGTCCGTCTGTGGTCAACGCTAGCGCCTAAACCGTTCGGTCTATTTTCTTCAAAATTGATATTCCGCGATGGTTTTGACTCGTCTCAAGACCTCTTGAATTTGAAACCGATATCTTAGTATTTGAGGATACTTTACATGAAGTCCATTTTGAGATTTTATGAATTAAAAAAAATGGCTCCAAATTTTTTGATTATATTTTGTTGTTGAATAGTGCGAAGAACGTTGAAGGGAATGACGTAGACATCATTTTCGTTTATAGGCCCTATTTTTCGAAAATTGCAAAAAAACTGTTTAAAAACTCCAAAATTGAAGATAGAGATTTTCGCTTCAGACAAAGTCGGTTGTAGAAAATTAGCACTTCAAATAAGGTCATGTACCATTTTTGGGAAAAACGAATAGTTTTTGCGTAAATTGCGATTCAAATTGACAAAAAAACTTTTCTCAAAAACCGCTCCAAATTTTTTCTTTAAATTTTCTGCACGTGTGTAAGAAGGGAAGGTAAATATATAAATAAACTAGTGGTGCTATAGAATGGCACATACTTTCTCGCAGTAGTTATTTTTTAAATGCCGATCATCCGATAAATTATGTGGAGTTAACCGTTTACCGCTGCCTTTCTTGGTCATGTTTTTTGTAAAGACATGTTTTTCGCATGTTGACAATTACCTTCTTCCTAATGATAGAACTGATTCAAGATCGTTTTGACTGAAATATTAGGAGTGGTTCCGCAAGTCGATCCCGTAGCGCGATTGGTTAATGCACCTTCGGGTTGAGATCATCAATAATGAAGGTACCGAGTTCGTTCCCTCTTGGGGAATTTAAATTAATGAATGTGATGTTTCAGGAAAAAGACACTGAAGAGTGTAGATGCTTTATTGAAAATCATTTGAAGTACTTCTACTCACGAATAGATTCAATGTAGATAAATAGACAGGACTTGTCTGTGTTTTCCCTAATTGCGTCTTTTAAACTATTTTTCAACTCTGTTATTCGACTTCTGAAGCGTATGACATGTCAAATCAACCGTTTTCTAGTTTATACCTGTATTAACCAATTTAAGTAAAATTATGAGCATTTTAAATGTAATTGTAATATAATATATCCAGAAGGCATGCGATGAACTTACATATCCCTAACGGTTCCAAAAATTGTTATTACTTTCTAGCTTTACGAATACTTCGTAATGCGGTTTATCGCTGCCTTTCTTGGTCATGTTTGAAAGACACGTTTTTCGCATGTTGAAAATTACCGGCTCCTAATAATAAAAGCGATAGAATTACATATAGACTAAAATATAAGTAATTGCGATAAATGTCCTGGAAATGTCTGAATATATTTGTTCAAATAATTAACTTTTAACAATTTTTTACTTCTCTTGTATTTGTAAAGCGTTTTGCCATCGTATCAATTGTTTCTTAATCATGCATTTACCATTTTATAGGTCGGTTCTATTCTTTCATGGTTCTGTTCGACAGAGACGGTGTTGGTGTTGCGTAGTGGTGTAAGTGCCGGTTCGTTGAATTTGAGTTTCGGTTGTCGGATTTTGGTACCGAAAGAGTTTGCTGTTATAATACACTTTTTCTGGTTTATGAAGTAGTGGAATAGCAAAAAGGACCGTATAGAAGCAGAGCGAGAAAGTATGTGCGTTGGAAGCACCACTAGTTTTCTTTAATGTAATGCGTAATGTAATGCGCGGAAAGAACGGCGAATTTTCGACAGAAAAATTCTTCATTACAGGGCCCTGCTAACGAAAAAGTGGATAAATCCAGTTACTAAATTGGGGAGGGGGGTCCTCTAATACGTGGTGTAGCCAGAATCCATGTTTTGTGGGTCCTTGATACCGAAAAATTGAATGACGACAAAAACTGTAAAGGGAAAAAATAAATTTATCACCATAAGTTCTGTATAAACATGGTTATTTTTCTGCATAATTGCCGTGAATATTCAGACTTTTGTCTTCTCCAAACAAGCTTTTCGATTCGCTCTTCGTCGAGCATTGCCGCCACTGAAATGAGATGGGCCTGAACTTTGCTTTGAAGTTCCTCATTGTGACCAATGAAGCTTTAGTCTTCTAGCCAATTCTTTAGTTCGAGGAAGAGATAAAAATCACTTACCTCCAAGTAGGGTTATACGCCGAATGAGAAAGAATGACCCTCCTGCCGTAGATTTTGTTTGTTTACAGCCGTACTGTGAGAGTGAGCGTTGTAATGAACGAGGACATGTCCAGGCGGCAGCATTCCTCATTTGTTTGGACGTTTACACCGTATGCTCGACTCATTCTTACGTGAATTTCTGCTGCTCTATTCTCGTTTTCTTGAAGGAAGCGAATAGCCCCACGCAGCGCGCATTTGGTGGAAGCGTCAATCGTACCAACCTTCTTCACGTGTCCAGTTTACCTCAAATTGGCGATATTGTTTCCGTATTAGCAGAGGTGATGGCTAAAAAAAGTGCGCAATGGCCACTACACATCCCCAAAATCTCCCGCTTGTCTTGAGGTTGTCTTGTCACGATCAGAGGTTCAAAAACAAAACAGCCCTCGTATATTTCCTATATTAACATTCACCATTTGAAATGGTGAATAAATGCCTCTTGCTGCTATGATTACTGTTGCACTATGCGCCCAACTTTAGGTCCCGATGTAAAATCTCGAGAGTTCTGTAGAGATGAGTGACGGATCATTTGAAAACTCGTGCGATTTAATTTGTTCTGAGAATGTCTGCCTTGGCGGGCCTCTTTACCTAGTTCGAAATATAATTGCACGTAAGTATTAAAGTAGGAGAGACTTCGCATGTAGAGATCTCTCCTGCATCTGTCAAGTCGTCACATGCCGCTTCGCACGGCTGCGGCGGGGGCGGCGCGAAACGCAACACCAACCAAACAACAACAACAAAAACAAAAACAAATCGCAGTCCGCGCCTTCGTTCTCGCGGGAAATCCCCTTCCCTCCAGAGGCGTTGCTCGAAGGCGAGGTCTCTCGATTCGCGGCCTCCGCGAGGTTAACGGTAGGCGCTCGCTGATCCACTTCTCCGCGGCCTACCCCCTACCCACCGCCGCCCGCTCGCCGCCGCCGCCGCCGCCGCGCGCCGCGCTGCCCGTCAGTCGCGCCGCCGCCGCCGACGTCGCCACCGCTCCGATCCCACCCATGCAAGTCCTCAGCCAGGTAGGAGGACGCCCGGTCGCCGGGCGGCGCAACGCGGCTCGCACCGAGTGAGGACAGTGCGGAAAGTGCGAATGAAGTGTTTGTGCAACGTCAATAGATGCACCGGACGTTTTTAATTGGTCAAAGTAAATTGACATTGCGAATATTTTTAATGGGGCGTGCGTATACCATGTGGAGATGTGCTGTTCATTGCAGTGCTATTTATAAACACAACGTTTTATTGCGGAAAGTGTGCGCATTCTGTTGTTTTACGGACAATGTCAATTCGCGCATTTGAGGTTCGAAATTGGAGAAAATAGGCTTTCACATCTGTAAAAGTTCTTTAAACAAGACACGTTCATCCAACGATTGTGGAAGTGAAGACTAATTATAAACACAATTTTTTGTTTCGAGGGCTACACCTTTCAGCAAGTTCTTTGCATTTAAATGCTAAGAGAATAGTGTTTTATATTTGCGTTTTTTCCCCTTCAAATATCACGTGCACAAACGTGCCTCGTGATCAGAGTGTAGCCACCCATGCTACAAGAACAAGGCAATAACGCAATCTGTAGTTTCCTCAACAGCACATCCAAGAACACTCGATGTTAAGGCACAATGTTAACAATCTAAAAGTACGTTCGTTTTTTAATAGCACGTACGTGAACATAACTTTTGACCAGCGTTCACTTACCACAGCCGAAAAAAAGGAAGTTACGGGGAAAAGTTTTACTTCTCCGGGCAACACCTATTGGCGTTACATCTCAGTTGAAGGAAAAGAGCATTCAATTTTACATATCTGTAATATTGTAAATGTTCGGAAGTGGAAATGTTTGGTTCTTTTTATTAGTTAAATATTTTTTTATTTCTAATAACTTTTCGTTTCTAATCAATTCTTGTAAACATTACTAAGTAAAGTACTACAACTAAATAAATTTACCTACGTTTGCTGTTCATGCGTGCGTGAATCCAAAATTCGCCCTCATCGTAGTACAATTTAAGAAAACCGCTGCATGATCACACCAATTGAGCACGAACGGGGAACACGAGTGCCTTCGCCCTTGAGCGACATAAACAAAGCAACTCGCGAGGAGCTGCAAATGAGGAGTGACGATATTTAAAATTCGGAGACCTGTTCTTCTAATTACGTTGCATAAGCACACTGTGCTTCCTGGAATCTTCCGCGGTTTCGAAAATGAAAGTCTTGACGTACGGTGAAATAGCAGGAGCAATTAAGAAACATCCATGCAAATGAATGTATTTACAAGAGAAAGCAAATGCCGGTTTGTATGATTCCTTACTAGTTCCTTTTATACATTGCCTAAATACTTTTTTTGCAAGTAACCGAAGTGCCGTGACTATTAGAAGCAGCAGGTCTTTACAGCAGGACAGAGCATAGACGAGCGTGACACTGCGAGGTGGTTGACCCCCATCTGTACGTAGCGAAGACACCCATCCTCTGTAACTTTGTTGGACCGGAACGCCGTTCAGAACATTTTCCCCCTTGGTGTACTCTTGCATAATTCCAACTCCTAGTGCGGGTAAATTGGTATGGTAATTTAGTGTCGTGACTGATAACAGGAAATTGCACGATTCAAGTTGACATCTTATTATGAAATAAACCATGAGTCAGAACATGTTAGAGGTGATGATCCAATAAGGAAACCAGAGGATATCGCCGTGCAGCACTAATCATAATGAATCACGTGGTATTTCTTCCTCAATGTACCTTGATTCATAACCGCCTTTTTTATTTCACTTGCAAAACATCTTTTTCATGTGTGTTAGTAGTTCATTTCAAGGACACAATGGTTCCTCGTAAGAGTTCCTGAACAGGAAGGCTGTAACAATCTGCATTTTCCCCTGTTGAATCTTTACGTGGCAGGAGTTTGTTCTTTCTTTGAATTCAAACATGCCTCACCGTTTCCGCACGGCATCACACTTGAGAAGAGCTCTTGAAAATGTACGAGCTATACCCAGGGCTTCACTTATAAAATTTTAGCTTCCGCAACGCGCTTTAAATTAATTATAATTTAATAGAAATAGTGATACATTTATAATATAATTTAACAATTGTAAATCATAATAACAATTAGTAACAGTGGTAGAATTGGTTCAATGTAAATGTAATGACAATAGGAAATATAAAAAAGAGTTTATAATGATATTTTATCATTTTCTACTAATAATTTCTTTAAATTTGTAAAAATTATACAGTTAAGTGGAAAATTATTTAATTTCGAGTTGACGAAAGTTGGTCGAACTAAAAGTCGAAGTTCCCAAGTGTGTGTCCTTTCCTTTTGTTTGTTTCTTGCCAATTTGTTCCCGGTACCGGAACGCCGTTCTGTCGCGGTCCTCCAGAAATCAAACCCTGGTTATACCTATATACGATAGGCAGGGCTTGATTTCTGGCGGGATGCGACGGGACGGCGTTCCGGTACCTCGGGAATATATTATTAAATTACATTGCAAATATATAACTTTTTATATTAAATTCATAATTAATTTGGGACGCGTTCCGGTGCCTTCAGTTTTATAAATCAAGCACTCAGGAGTAAAAGAGACACTTGTTTAGAGATTGACAGTTACATTCACGTAAATTTGCAGTTTACGGATTACAGGTAAGCGACACATTATTTCTGCTGTGAAACCGCGGGGATCAAGCTTTCACTTCATCATTGGGAGGAAAATGTATTTGTGGGAAAAACGTTGAACAATTCACTTTAAAGAAGACTTAATGCACAATAAACTTTAAATATGACTTGGTTACCATTTTGCCATATTTTTTGGTGTAATAATGTTATTTTCCCAACCACTGAAGGAGCTTAAATATTCTTTGATTCGATATATTTTTGATGTGCGTTCAGAAAGTTTAAAATGCGTAAAAGTCGCTTCAATCTAAATTTAAATGATACTAATACATAATTATTTTCGCTTCCATTCGAGTCACTTTAAATGAAAAAAAACACAAATTTTGGTCGTTACTAAATCCAGTGTTTCCTTTAAACAACTACGAAACGATCCGAAGTTTAGCAGTGATAATTTGCTTTTGCACCAGACCGTTTTAAACCTCTTTGTGCAAATACTATACACATTCCAATTATCAGGTTTTTCTCGAATGTAACTTGTTGGTAATAGAAACTATATCTACTTTTGCGCATCCTTCAATCATGCTAGTGGCCTCCACCAGTAAATATCCTGCTGAACAAACCAAAATTAACGTAATAGTTTTCCATAAAGTAACACGTACACTGGTCAAGAACCGAAAAAATTAATTAATTGCAGGTTATACAATAGTACACTCTAATGAATTAAATATTTTAGCAAAAACAGACTTCAAGAATACTGCATAACATAGGTTAGGGTATACACAGTACAACAGATCCTTATATACTAATAATACAAAAAAGTTGCTGTTCCACAAGCCAAATGAATAGCAAATATTTAATGTGGAGTGCATCTTCCTTAAAGCCTTGCTGTTGCGTGACGTCAGCTGTGACACCCTGAGCTTGAGAATTCCATTGGTACGTGCATTACGAGAATGGGTTAACAATATCAAATATTTGCCTACGACTTCAATATCAAATATTTGCAGTTTTCAGTCAAAATCGAACTGTTTCACTGCTGTTGTATTCTTCCCGACTTACTAAGCATCTAAACGAAGCCGTAGACCTCTCTCACGTGGTCGGAGGCTACGTAGTTTACGTTCAATTTCAACGGGCATAGAGTGAATGAGTAACATATGGAAATGAGTAACATAGATGTATCTACATACCTACACTCCGGTTAATGCACAAGAAAATGGCACATCGCAAAAAATAGTCATTTTTAGTTAAATGAAGTGTGTAGAAAACGGACCATGTTACTATAGTATACTCTCATTAAGATAATTCAGCCGATGGAGCAAACCGATAAGTCGCCACGAAATAAACGGCGGCTCCACTGTCATTAAAATCTTTCTTGTGCAAAATGACAAGTTTTGAGATGTATCGCTTTGTTTTGCAACGATTATAATAAAGTATCGTCATTTAACTAAGTGGAGAAATGGTATATATTGTGAAAATATTATATTTTTGTCAAGTAAAGGCATACGAAGATAGTTTACAGGAAACACTTTGTTAGGATAGGTAACCACTTTGTTCTTGGCGCGAAATTAACGTTCCTAATAAAGCCGTTCAGTAAAATGACAATTTTTGGCATGCTCTTTTCTTGTTCTCTGACAATATACAGTATATGGCACACGAATTATGACACCGGGTATCTTTGTGGGAAAAAGATTACGATCCCAAAACGTGCTGAGTAGTCGCCGATGTCCCATTGATCGATGCTTCCCAGCTCGTCAACTTCTATGGGCATTAGTCCCGTGCTGAGAGGTGTCTCAGCTCCGCTGCCACTGGCGCTGAAGTAAAGGTCGGATTTTCCACATTCAGGTATCTTCCCTAGCGGGCACCGTCCTATTCGGAACAAGCTCTAAGCTTCTGGCGCAGTGTAGTGCACGCAAGTGTATGTGTGTGTGTGTGTGTGTGTGTGTGTGTGTGTGTGTGTGTGTGTGTGTGTGTGTGCGTGTTTGTGTAAGTAAGGGAGAGGAAGAGATAAGATTGAGGAAGGAATGATCGCTCGCAGTCCGTGACCCGTTTATTAGAATACTACTCCACCATTCATCCAGTATTGAATTGAACGGAGAAACCACGGAAAACAGATCAGAACTGCCGGCTTCTGTGGAAGAATGGAATTCTCGTCCAGACAGTGGATGAATACTATTAAGCTATCTTAGCTAGTCACGAAAATCCGGATTTGATGGTGTAACGGTTAGCGTACCCAACATACCCAAGTTCGCGGGTTCAAACCCGATCGAAGCCGTGGATTTTTTTTTAAGGGCGAATAAATCCTTCGTACGCCTTCCTTCGGAGGGAAAGTAAAGCCGGCTGTCCCATGTTAGTAGATTTACTTGCATATAAAAGATCCTCAAGATCCTAAATGACGCCTCTGAGCTAAATTCAGATCGCCTGTTTGGTCGCCCGAGATAATAACTTCTTTCTCCGCTAGCTGGTGAAAGGAGCGTAGTGAAATTTGCGTGGTCAGACGGAAGAGCGAGCCTGGTGGCCCGAGTCTCGCCACGTAAAATAAGGCATTAACTAAACTAAACTAAAATCCGACACCATCGAACTTCAAACCTCACACACTCACACAAATCCTACATCATCGAACACTTCAAACCCTCCGATCAGAGCCGCTGCAGATACAAAGCTGCCCCTGAGCCATCCCAGCCAGTCTCCTGGGCGTGGGTGCCGGCGTGCGGAGCGGAATGCGCTAAGGCGCCGTGTCGCCGGATGGCACGGGGACACGAGCTGCTCGCCGCATCGCGCCGCATAGTCCTAGCGGTCTCGCATCGCGCGACCCCACTTTCACCGCCCCGCCCCGCCCCGCCCCGCCCCGCCCCGCTCCGCCCCGCCCCGCTCCGCCCCGCCCCGCCCCGCCCCGCTCCGCTTATGTAGGTTTCGGGCGGATTTCGTCGTGGACGCCGCCGCCACAGCTGCCTTATGTCATGCAATTCCCCAGGCGAAAAACAGGGGAACGAGTGGCCTGCCGAGAGACCGCGAAAGAACGAAGCTTGGAGCCCTTACGGCTGAAACGTAAATAATATCGGATGTACTGAATATATTGCAATGCATTCGGAAGGTAATTACATTTTTGAAAAGTTTTTAAAAACGTTTTTTAAATGAGACTGGTACCAATGTTTTTGTTGATTCGTTGATGTCATTTAATCGCAAGATCAATGAATACGCTGACGCCCACTCATAACTTTAATTTGTATTCTATAATACGCTAAGCCCGATGGATATTCCATATGTAAAAGTAAAAAATAAAAATAAAATGAAAATAAGTACAAGTACTTACTAATAACTATTAAATACATGGCACACTTTAACATAAAAATGTTCTTGTGAAAGTGTGAACAGTTTCTTGGAAAAAGTCGGAATCGTTTCGACATGACACCAGTCTTCCGTGAAACACTTCTCCCGTGGAAGAATCAATTTTTCACCCGGGTACTCTTCTAAAAGCAGTGGAGTGAGACAAACCCTGAATGTGAATCGAAAATACGAGGTAGAGACATTTCTCCCAGAGGCGGACCTGTATACCTTTTAATTCAGAGTGGATCACGGTGCTGTAGTTCAGTGTAATAACGTTGGACGCAATTTTCAGAAGCTAATTTCTGGGCGCCAGTAGGTCCGGCAGCGCTTTGTGGAAAATGTGAAATTCTGTATTTGTTACCAAAGAATTTAACTAAAGGGCTAATTTAGTTAATGGTCTAATGCTAGTTAATGCTAGCTTTCATTATTAATTTAGTGTGGCACCTATAGCGACTTTTTTTATTTTGCTAGGAAAAACAGAATGAAATTTTAAACATAATACAGTTGGCTGGATCGTCTATTCTAGGCCATAAAAAATTACTTGAAACGTATCGAAAGAAAATACTGCTTTAAATTTTTTGTACTTCGTTACAAAATTATCTTTACTGACAATCAATGTAATGAATTAAGTCGTTACAAACCATGTTACGCCGGAATGACGATATAGTAAATCACATCAATCCTGCGCTAAAGATGCCTTGAAACCCCAAAACTCCGATTTTCTAGAGTTTCAGAATGTTCTAAAAAAACTGGCTTAAATTAGTGTCCGTCAGTTCCCACTGTCGATGTGAATCGAATGAGCTACTTATCATATCTGTAAGTGCCTTAATCTCCCCCCAAAACCGCTTTTAAATATTTAAACAATCCCTAAATGATTTTTCTAGAATTCTCCAAAAAGTAGTTTTAGAACAGCTTTGAAATCGTTTTGAAAAAAATTGTTATTGGGAGAGCTTTTTGATGAAATTTTGCACAGGGAAATTCGTGCTCTTGTCTTAAGGGAAGACTAAAACGATCAAAAGTATTGACTATTATACTTCGGCATAAGGATAATTAAGTATTGAAGAAATAGTCAGTATACCTTGTCTGGGCGAAAGGAAAACGTTTTCCTTACTGATTCTATTCGTTATTCGTGGCGCATATGCATAGGGCACCCTGTTCCTGGGGCGCTACAGGTTGTTGGTGTACAATAATTGCAATTTCAATGAGCTTTGGAATTCTACGAACCTTGTGCATATTCTTAGCTTTTACGCTAGCGAGGCGATCTGCCTTGGGACCACTCGGCAGCTGCAGATTCTCAAACAATGCGATCTCTTCGCGTCTTAAATGGAAAAAGTCGGATTCTAAGAAATTGAGACAATGTACGTCGCTGCGTGGACCGCCGGAGCCCGGGATGTGGCGCGAACTCTCGACCACTTTTGAAAGCAGATCTAAGACCTTCAATGTGCGGAAATGAAATTTCTTCCCTTAGCATGGTAGTCGGCGGATTTTGAGGGAAAAATTAACTCGGGCGCGATAAGTTTGAAATGTATGTTCTTCGCTTTCAATTAGCACCAAAGAATTGTTATAAATGTTTGAATTCGAAGTGCGGAGCCAAATTTGAATTAATTTGGCTGCCTATGTGCCAACGTTGGCAGTTCCTGACCTGTAATCGGAGACACGTCGAACGCCAAATCACTTGCCCCGAATTTAAGAGCTTTAACCATGACTAATGAACACACCCGAACATATCCCACACCTCACATACGCATACATGCGCCCGATTCTACAAAAGAAATTTAGGCTTTGTAAGTCTCTAAAATGGGTTGTAAAAAGGCACTTAAAAAAACTATAACAGCGAAAGTAAAATAATTTTTAAACAATGAATTCAAATTACAGTTTAACAAACTTATAGAACATGTATTTCTCAACAATTTTAATAATAATAATAATAACAATAATAATAACAAAAATGATAATAATAATAATAATAATAATAATAATAATAATAATAATAATAAAAAGGAAAAAACGTGAATGGAAAGACACTTTTATGACACATCGAGTGTTCAAACATTTTTGGTTACCTAAAATCAAATATTTTTTTCAAAAAAATTGTAGTGTCAGACAACATACCCTTTAATTGAGAGAAAGATCTCTCAACGTCGACAGCGGCTTCCGGAGAAAATCTGAAACACATTACATCAGAGGGATTAACATCTGCAGCAATTATCGTCCTCTAGAGTTTTCAATCAGAATTATCTTTAAGTTTTTGTAAATCAGAATTTTGAAAAAACGTTCTTTTATATTTGTCTGTCATCAGTATCGTTTTCGCCCAGGCTTTTGTATAGCTGATGTTCAGCTTCACCTACAACTTTCAATAATTCCACTGGAGGCTGTCTCCAAGTCGGGTAATAACACTTGAAAAAAACCGAAATTAGCCATGGTAAAAAGTAAGTTATTTTTTTATTTCTAAAGAATCAAGAAGTTTCTTTGTTGATCCGGCTGATGCTTCATCCTCAGATGTTGACCACTGCGCGAGTTCTTGAAAAATTTGAGGAGTAAACAACTCCTTAAATCCATTTTCCTCAACTCAAGTCAGATAAAGGAGGCTGGAGCACAACTGTATTCTTGAAGGACATTTCAAAAATTTCATATATTTGCATTAATTTGTTTCATTTCCGGAAATATACATCACCTTTTCTGCCGCTCTATGAAATAAAAGTAATATACTGCATAATATGCAAATCACATAAAATTTAGTCGAGAACAACACGTACAAAGCTTTTGCTGCTATTTTCAAGCATAGAGCAGTGTCAGTTAAAGAAAAGTACCACATTGTCATGCTGAATACCTTGAGGACTTATTAACTATAATGCATATGTTAATAACTGCAATATGTGAGCTGCTGAAGTCTTTAAACATTCAATACCGGCTTCATCGATATAAAGAACCAACGATGAAATAAGCTAGAAAAGGGCTGTGGCATCATTTTCTCGTCAATAAAAATGCAGATTTTAATATTTTCAGCTTCTTCTTGAATTGCTCTCATCATTGGATTGTAACACATAGATAATATTTGTGCAAAGTTGATTCACTATGGCTTTATATCACTATGACTTTTCAAAAATGTAGCGTAATATTGTTTTTGAAAAGATGGAGGGGAACGGAAATCGTTAGGCTAGGACAGAGCGCTGAAAAGTAAAAGAATAATCGATCGACATCTCTGGCAGAGAATGTGTTTTTCTCACTTTATTTCCATCGCCGACAGTAAAATGTTAAGGGCATTTTAACAAGGAGAAATGAGTGAAATCTGAGTGTGAGAAAATAATTCCTTCTCTTCACTCTTCACCGTTTATGAAATGGTTTACTTTTTTACAACAAAATAATTTTTTAAATGATCAAAAAATGCAAAAAAATTAGGCAAAAATATATTTACGTTTAAAACTAGAAATTTATCACTTAATAGGCAAAAAATGGGAAAAAAGAAAATCGCTATTGGAAACTCAAAGCCTAAATTTATCGAGATTCGTTTTAAAAATCTAGCTAATTTTTTATGACTAAAAAGGCTTCACACTTAAATTCCAATCTTTACATTTACTACAAGTAGAATATGTATCGTTAGACTTCATGATTTAATTTAGTAGCAATGGTGTAGTTCAAATTTAAAATGTATTTTTTTGATTTTATTTTTGTAAAACTAATATCATTTGTTTAAAAAAAGTATTGTTCAGGGATGTAATGACCACCCTATCTTGATTGGCTTATTTCTTATTCAGCTAGTCCCTAGTGTCTTCATTGTACCAGCAGAAGTTCTGCAATCCCTTAAATGTTATCTTTGTGTCCATTACGTCTTGGCGAAGGCTGTGCAAAATCGAAATGCCAGGCATTGAAATAGATTTTATTGAATACAGGGAACGTATTGTAATGGATGACTGCAGACTGTCATGAAGGCTTGGGATAAAAGAATCTTAGCTCGCGCAGAAGGTTGTAGAAGTGTCTGATAATTCCCTCACTATTTGAAAAGAAATACTTCATTTATGAAAACGATTTGGGATTTTCATATTAGTTCCTTTTTGACAGCAAAGTTTCGTATACAACAGTCGTCGTTAATTTAAACAACCCTTATTTTTCTTTTCAGTAATTTTAAATGTAAGTAAATTATTGTTGCTGGACCCGTACGTGTATTCTACCCTTTGTAAATTATTGTCTTAATAATAAAAGCAGATTCGTATTGGAACTAAACGTCGAACGTTCCTGAAAAAAGTTTCTACGAAGTGTAGTGCCCAACAAAAATATTAAAAAAGGCCTCGTTTGTATATTACCTTATAATAAACATAACTTACGTTGTTTGGCGGCACAAAAATCTATTTTAAAAGCCTAAAAGTAACGTTTCGTGGCGGTAGAGTGTGTTGCAGGTTGCGTAACGTGTGTTACAGGTTGCATGCGCGGCTTTATTTTTCCCAAGGTCATAATCTGCGAATCTCTTTTTTGTTCGTCTTAAGTATGTTTTATGCAAGATTGGGGGATAATTCCCTTTCTATTAGAAGACTTACTGGATTTTATTCGATGATTTCTCATAAACGATACAGAACCGTCATCTTTTCTTAGCGTTTGAAACTTAGAATTGCTTCTCATTATTACTATAAATATTTTTCTGTATTGTTTTATTCTAGAAATAAATAATATTTGTATAATATGTAAAAATAAATGTATATATATAATATAGGAATAAATAATATTTGTATAGTATATGATAGAAGTAATAGCGTCTTAGTACGGACCATCTCAAGCACAAACTGCAAACTAGTGGTGCTACGGACTGGCACAGACTTTCCCCTATTAGTTTTCTATTTCCTTGGGAATATTCGAAATTGCCACATAATCGTGCAAGCTGCCATCTATCGCTGCCCAAACTACATTTTTTTACATTTTCGTAATTTTTCGGTTTTTTAATGACAGAACGGAAATATTAATTTTAGTATTTTAAAGGACACTAAAAACCTCGTCCTAAATTGCAATTTTCATTGAAAAATTTGGAGCCGTTTTTAAGAAAATGGTTTTTAAGCGCTACTAAAAATGCGATATTTGAAGCTCTTTTTCATAGAAATTTTTAAGTTTCAGAAAAACTTCATTTGAAGCACTTACGCTCACAAATACAATAGTGTTACAAATTGCTGTAAATGAGCATATTAACAGTGTAAGAGATCTTTGAAAAAAATTACATTTGTGTAATTTTTGAAAAATAAAAAAATACCCCTAATTGAACTTATCGTCGTATTAAAGAGTGCAATTATCACTATCCGTTCGAAAAGTTTGAAGAAAAATTTGGAGCCATTTATGAGAAAATAGCTTTTGGGCATTTCTGAAAATGCGGAATTTTGAGCTAGTTTTCACAGTTGGCTGAGTTTTAGGGAAACTTTATTTGACATTTTTTAAAGCACATGTACACACAAATATAATAATGTGAACAAATCGCCGCTAATGTAAATATAAACGACATAAGAGACAAGTTTAAAAAATTCATTTTTGTAACTTTTGAAAAAAACAAAAGAATATAGCAATATGGCATTTATGTCATCTCATAGAGTACATTTAGCATTTAATGTCAGACAGACGGACAGACAGAAGGACGGACGGACGTTTTGAAAAGACCCAGTTTTTCGGTATCTGTGGACCCCAAAACGTGTATTTCCGTTGAAATCTTCAAATCGATTTCCCGCAGCATTACATATCTTCCCCTATACTACGTATATTACTCCGTATATACGTACGTATACGAGAAAGTAAAAATTCAACAAATTGGTTAGTAATATTTCGGGCGTGTCAACGGCTAAGAGTCTTACCGTGGGGTTTAGGGGTAATTTTCCTCCGCTGGAAGACGAGATCCAACATTGACCTATGTTGTCTTATAGGGATTTTTCCCAACCAAGTATCTCCCACTAGCGTTGCACCGCCTCAGTCGGGACAAGCTCAAAGCTCCCGACTGATCTCCCGGCATGAGTGGTAGTGTAGTGCATATGAATGCACGTGAGTGTAAGGGTGTGTGAGTAACGGGAGAGAAAAGGACAAGGAAGAGGAAGAAAAGATCGCGCGAGGTCCGAGGTCCTTTTGTTACGATACTGCTCCGGCATTCACCTGATCTATAACGGAGAAACCGCGAAAAACTACCGATCAGAGCAGCCGGCCGCTAAAATTCTCCTCCAGCCATCTACATAGTGTCCAAAATTCTGCCATTGTCGGGACTCGAACCGTAGGACCTCCGGGTAAGAGGCGCAGCAGTGTCATCAGTTGATGCCCTGATCAGCTTAAGTCGGTTGAACTTGGTCGCTTGAAGTTGCTCTCTTTGTTTCCCACGCAACGAGTTCATTAGTTTCGGAATGATATTTAATACATACTGTCGGGAGTAGAAATATTTGTGGTTTCGGAAAAGTGGTATATTTCTAAACACTGATATCACCTTTTCTAAACTACAGTCGACTCCGGTTGTAGTGAACTCGGGTGAAGTGAATCATCGTTTCTAGTGAACTTACGTAACTGGTCCCGTTTCACTTGCATTAGAAATAAGCATAGGAAGATGGGTTATAGTGAATGTGAACCTCGGCTATAGTGAACGTGGGAAATAAGTTCTGGAAATTAATTCCGTCCTGGAAAATAACATATTGCCTCAGTGCTATAAATTCCAATATTAGGCAGCTTGAAAAAAATATTTTCGGCCAAAGGTCATAATCGATGAAGACCCGGAATGGGGACCTCATTGATGACCTTCTGCCGCTCATTTTCGCTGCGGAAACGAAGCCCGTGTCCTGCGCGGGCGACTGGCAGCGATTGCTCGCTTCAGTTTCCATTGAGTCATTGTTCGTGATTCCGGGCGCGCCAGCTACTATGGTCATTTAGTCCCGTAAGTGTAGTTCGTGTTTTTCCTCGGGCTGTGGCGGTGATCTTTTCCCCGCTGGATGGCGAGATTCGGCGCCGACCTACCATCGACAAGTGGGGTTTTCTCCTAAACCAGGTATCTCCCACCAGCGGGGCACCGACCCAGCCGGGACAAGCTGTAAGCTCCCGACCGGTCTCCCGGCATATGTGGTAGTGTAATGCATGTTAGTGTAAGTGTGTGTGTAAGAGGAGAGGATAGGACAAGGAAGATGAAGGAACGATTGCTTGCGGTCCGTGGCCCGTTTGTTAGGGTACTGCTCCGGCATTCGCCTGGTGCTGATCGGAGAAACCACAGAAAACTACCGATCAGAGCAGCCGGTCGCTAGAACTCTCCTCCACACAGCGCTGAATTTGACGTAGCTGAGAAGCTAGTGTCGAAAATCCTGCCACCGTCGCGACTCGAACTTACGACCTCTCGGTCAGAGGGACTGCAGTGACATCAGTTGATGCACTGAGCCATCTCACCCAATCTTCAGCTTCGAACTTGGTGTGTTTTGATAATCTGCGGGACAAAACGGGTTGAGTTTTACGTAGGCGACAGGAAGCGAGCGACTGGAGCGAGCCAGTCCCAGAGCCTGGCGATACCCGCCGTGCGGCGAGAAAACGCGATCAGTTTCATTAGCGGCTTGCGGCATCCCGCTATCGAAAGGATCTTGGATGTTAGTACGGCGAGAAAAAGGCCTTTGGAGAGTGGGACGCTGATCCAACAGTGCAAGAGGCATTGAAGGGTGTCAAGACTGCATTTCGTTACTTAGACACAGAGGACAACACAGATTCAAGTATGGAGAGAAACGGAACTCTAGAGAAATTACTAATGGAAAATGTACGAAGCAAACAATTGAAAATAATTGTTTTTTGTAAGATCAAATGAAGATGTTGAAATTTTCAGGTCGTGCTGTTAATGTATTTTACTGTATCTCTTTATTAATAAAATCAATAATTGTGAAATATTCTATTTTATTTTGACATCATGGGATATAGTGAACCAAAAATGCTTGTCTTCAGAAGTTCACTATGACCGGAGTCGACTGTACTTCCAAATCTTATTGGATAAGTTGTACAACAGGATCGAGTCGGATGAGTTGGTTGCAGGGCATCTTGGCTGCGGTGCATATCTTCACTTTTCCGCCACAAATTCATGTAAAGAATCAACATGTCAACAAATTTCATATAAAAATGCTACACAAGCAATATTTGTCCCTGATTATTGGATAGGGTCATAAACAATACGGGGCAAATGTCATATGTGAAGCTGTTGTAACCGGGGATTGAATGACTTAAAACATCGCCAAAAATGATCAATAAAATGTTTTTAAAATGCTCCGAAAGCAAAGAAAAATGACGTAAAATTTTATCAAAATTTGTTCGGATGAACAACTCAAGCTCGTTGATGTAATCGATGCTTTTTCTATTCAAGTGAACTCAGTGACTGATGTAATCCAGGCTTTTTTCTATTCAAGTGAACGCAGCTTCCACACTTTTTTGTTTCAAATCTCTGTCTTTAGTTATCCCGAAATAGGCCACACTGACAATGGCGTTAATAGGCCTCACAGGAACCTTAGATTAAATACAACGGCTGACATAACAATTTCTGAGCGAATAAATCGAATAGGCTACTCAAGAATTATGTGGAGAACATTTGTTGAATCTCAAAATTATATTTGAAGCAAGTACCACTAAAATCGATAAAATCAGCGAAAAATCCATTAAAAATGACGGAAATAGGTAAAAAATTACTTATTAGTGGAAAGCGACGAAAAATGCAAAAACTAACATAATAATGGGTCATTTCTTTTTGTCATTACATAAAATTAATTTCTTGAATTACTAATCGACATTTTTCTAAAGTGAAAAGAAAAAAAACATTTCATTAAAAACCGCCCCCTAGTTATAACTATGAGGAATTTCTCGTGGAATGTTCATTGGCAAAAAGTTATCTTCTGCCTCCATAAGCTCTACAAAGTTTTCTCCATAAGCTCTAAAACATTTTTAAAGCATGTAGAGGTGGAACACAATTTCCTGGATAACACAATTTCTAGGATTTATAAAATGACTCTTGCGCAAGAAATCATTTTTGTCCTGAAAGATACTTAGCTGTTAGGGATTACTAGCTGAATGGGACGGCGCAGACGCTTTCAACTACCTTCAGTTGTTTGACTTATTTTTTTCTTTCTTCATCCTTTTCGTTGTCTTCGCCTTCCTCGTCGTCTTCGCCTTCCTCGTCGTCTTCGCCTTCCTCGTCGTCTTCGCCTTCCTCGTCGTCTTCGCCTTCCTCGTCGTCTTCGCCTTCCTCGTCGTCTTCGCCTTCCTCGTCGTCTTCGCCTTCCTCGTCGTCTTCGCCTTCCTCGTCGTCTTCGCCTTCCTCGTCGTCTTCGCCTTCCTCGTCGTCTTCGCCTTCCTCGTCGTCTTCGCCTTCCTCGTCGTCTTCGCCTTCCTCGTCGTCTTCGCCTTCCTCGTCGTCTTCGCCTTCCTCGTCGTCTTCGCCTTCCTCGTCGTCTTCGCCTTCCTCGTCGTCTTCGCCTTCCTCGTCGTCTTCGCCTTCCTCGTCGTCTTCGCCTTCCTCGTCGTCTTCGCCTTCCTCGTCGTCTTCGCCTTCCTCGTCGTCTTCGCCTTCCTCGTCGTCTTCGCCTTCCTCGTCGTCTTCGCCTTCCTCGTCGTCTTCGCCTTCCTCGTCGTCTTCGCCTTCCTCGTCGTCTTCGCCTTCCTCGTCGTCTTCGCCTTCCTCGTCGTCTTCGCCTTCCTCGTCGTCTTCGCCTTCCTCGTCGTCTTCGCCTTCCTCGTCGTCTTCGCCTTCCTCGTCGTCTTCGCCTTCCTCGTCGTCTTCGCCTTCCTCGTCGTCTTCGCCTTCCTCGTCGTCTTCGCCTTCCTCGTCGTCTTCGCCTTCCTCGTCGTCTTCGCCTTCCTCGTCGTCTTCGCCTTCCTCGTCGTCTTCGCCTTCCTCGTCGTCTTCGCCTTCCTCGTCGTCTTCGCCTTCCTCGTCGTCTTCGCCTTCCTCGTCGTCTTCGCCTTCCTCGTCGTCTTCGCCTTCCTCGTCGTCTTCGTCGTCTTATTCGTCGTCTTCGTCTTATTCGTCTCCGTCTTGTTCGTCGTCGTCTTCGTCTTATTCGTCTTCTTCGTCGTCTTTCTCTCTCTCTCTCTCACACACACTTTTACGTCGGTATTGGTACTGGAGTTTAATCAACTCCACCTACATCTGATTAGGTGGTGTTGATTTAGTTCCCGGCAAACTCACCATGATGCAGTGCCAAAAGATGAAAAAAAATTGAACTTTTCTTAGAATTCTATGCCCGAATCTGAAAACAAATTATCAGTTCCCCATCAGAAGACCGAGACACGTCGAATGTCTTGAGAGACGGAACCGTTAATCCACACGCACGCACACGCCGCCCCCCACACACACATACACGAGGAGTTTACTCGAATACTATTTAGGGATTTTAATGAGCTCACTTCTGACATAATCACATAATAATGAACGTCAGATTTAATTGTACCGGCAAATGTTACCTCTCTCATTAGTTTTTCTCAAGAAGTCGTACTCATTTTCCTGTTTTTTTACATTGTTGCTAATGGACTCAAAATTTACTACTCAGCTGCCATTAACACCATTTTCCGAAAAAATCGTTGTGAAATCTTTGGCTAAAACATAGAAGTGTTCCAATAAATGTTTATAATTTAATGCGTGTAGGTTTTTGTTATTTCAGTAATTCAAATTATATTTGAATATCATTTACTGTATTTATACATATTTTTCTACGTTCATATTGTCCATTCACATGTTAAATAACATTAGCGCAGCTAATGGCATTTTTGTATCATTCTAATATATTATGAATCGTATTATATATTTCTGAGGTCATTGGAATTTTTCCATTTGAGATCACGTTTCTGTGTTGTGCTCGTATGTGTCAGACCTTCATTAATATGAGGCATATTAGATTAGAAAACATTTTTATATTGGACACACGTTCATTTTAGTTATTATTTATGTTGAACTCACAAAATATAATTCTCTTTATCAGACTATTTTTTTTCAGAATAGAACTCGCAGGAAAAGTTTTTAGGGGCAGAAAAGTTGAAACGGTAATGTGGACTCCGTAGTCAGTTATAAACAAATAATAAACGGTCAATTAAAAACAGTTAAATGTAACTAGAGAAAACTTGAAGTAGTCTCCGATGCAGAATATCTGAAAGGCAATAATTGATCAATGCGGAGTGCTGGGCAAGGAGAGAACGCTAAGCTGAACATCAAAGATCTGAAATTAATATCTTCGAAGGGCAAATTTGCCGAACGAAAATAAATAAATAAATGAAAAGAATAAGTGAAACAAGAAAAAACGTGATTTCTTTCAGGCTGACGTTGTGGAACTATTTGCTCAATGAAGAATGTGGAGAGCGTGGCGTCATGACTAGAGACCGGAAAAATATGTAGTATAAAACGTCAAAATATGTACATAAATATGTAATGAAAATAGTAAGAATATATAATAAATATGTAAAATCGGATATAATATGTAATATCAAAATTCTCTAATTAAAAAACATTTTCATGGTAAGAAATTACATTTAGAAAAACTGTTCACTTTACAGCATACAATTTTCTCGTCAGTAGTAAAAGCTTAATCTATTGTAATCCAGATTGCAGTAGAAGTCATCGCACAAACTGGCGAGATCTACGACCAGCAAACGTACACTGCAGCATTTTCATGGAAATGTTATACGTCAGTGATCGCAAATTTTTCTCGGAAATTAAGGTTAGAGATAACAAAACGCGGTGTCAATAATGCTTTGGACACCTAAATTTCCCCAAACATGTAGGAAAAATTCTCATTTTTTAAAAAAAATAGGTCTTTTCATAAAAAAATATGGAATTAAATAGAAGGAAATAGATAAAATAAGAAAATATATTGTGAAAACAGCAAAATATGTAAAATATGTAATATAGTACTAAATATGTAAAAATATGTAACTAAAACTTTCGATATTGTGTTAGGAGGGCTATGATTCGCCAAGATTACAATTTTGAGAACGGTAAGTAGAAAGACAAAAAATATGTAATTACATAAAAATCTTGTCTCTAGTCACGACACACTAGAAAACTTCGTGATGTATTGAGCGCACTGACGGCTTGAAAAGTGAAGAACAACAGTAATGCCTGATGTACAAGTGTCTCTTTAAAATGATATATTTGCTGACGTGTTATCGCCTGTCCCTTGCTTTCGACGCCTCAAGAGTCTTCTAGGTTTAGAAAAAAAAAGCACTAGATTAATGCTAGTGATATCGCTGATAATATAAATACTTCTTAAAGAAAGAAGCAGTGTAAAAAACGTTAATATTTTTAAAAAGCCGTTTTCAGGCTACCATTTTCTGAAATCTCCAGTAAATCCTTCAGCATACATTATCAAAACTGAATATTTATTGCAAAAGACATTAACTCTGCAAAAAGTTAAATGCTAGAATATTTAGTTTTGTTAAATAATATTCAGAATACATTCATTTTTTCTTATTATTGAATAAATGCTTACATCGTGCAAAGGCGTAAAAATGTTTGTTTAATGCAGTTTTTATATGAATATATTATGTTATATCCCGTCTAGTTAGTAATATATAATCAAAATGTTCTTCTACGAACAAAATTTGAAGATTATTTCAATTGTTTTTTGATATTTTTTTTAAAAAGTTGCAGTTAAAATCAACGTAGTTTCTGTTCAATGATTTGTTACCATCTTTTCCATAAAACCTAAAAAAGATGAACATGACATACGATTGTTCATTGTTCATGCTATTCGTAACTCTTAAGAGGTTTGATTCGAATGAAATAAAATGCAAATTTACAAGCAACATTCACATACTTCCTCTAAGGCCATATCAACTAGAAGCTACAGAAAACATGTATAGAAACACTGCTTTTTAAAGTCTCAATGACAAGTCAACAGAAAACGAAACTTCTTTTGATCATTGGCTCGTATGAGAACTAGTGGAGTTAAAACAACACATACTTTCTCGGATTGTTTGTAACTTTTCCATTATTCGAAAATTCAGATAGTTCAACGAAAATTCGATCTGCCCCATTCTTTTATTCAAGTGCTATTCCTAGAAAAAATGTAAAGAAAAAACTTGAAGCGGTTTTTGGGAAAATGTTTTTTTAACTTGTATTAACTTCAAATCACGTAATAACTACATAATTAAAAAACAGTATACAACCTTTTTTAAATATTTGATTTTTTAGCTATCGCCTCCTGTAATATTTCAGTAGTATACCTTTCCGTTGCGGCTCTCACACGCAACCAATCTTTATAAATAAGGTCTCTAAAGAAAGAGAATTTCACGGAGACGTGACGAATTGCACTTTGACTTTAAAAATATGAAGGATTGTTTTTTTTAAAAAAATCTAAATATTCAAGTCAAATGCAACCTGCAACACTTGCCACAGTTTTCGTCAAATAACCCCTAAACGATGCGTTTTAGGTCCTTAAAAACTAAAATCTTGAGGCAAAAGGCCTCAAAGAAACGATTCTCACACCATAACCTACAAGATGAGATATTCACAGACATTCAATTAAATTTTCGATTCCGCGCTTCAATACTATCAAGACCACCTCAATATTTCAACCTTTACTGCTGGTAGCCATTTTTGTGACGACATGCTTAGAAGACTTAGATTCCTCAATCTTATATTTATGCTTTCTTTATACACCGTGGTTTGTGCAGTATGACGTGGTTTATTTGCATAATCATTAATTCATGATTTGCTCTCCAGCAACAACTATAAGTATTATTATACTCGTCATTGCTTGATACCTATGAAGATGTGTCTTATGCATGTTGTGAAACCATTCAATTAATGTTTTGTCGTGGTCGGTAAGTGCTATGTACCTAATTGTCGAGGGTTGTTGGTGTACAGTGTACAGTGAAGAGTGAAGATTGTGTTTGTGTTTTACCTTTACCAGTAATTTCGTTATCAGCAGTGATTCATTGAAATGTCCAAGTCAACGAGTTCAGACACGTAGCTTTCTCAAAAGTCAAAAGCTAATATTTTTTGTGACTATAATGAAAAGCTAAAAGCTTACTGTCAAAGAATATTGAATAATTACTTCAAATGTTTTCTTTAAGGAAGTGCTGAGAATTGTTTCAAGAAAACTCTTCGTAATACTGAATAAATCTTAGTTGAACATTTCTTTTAAACGTCAATTGCATTGTTTTTTTTATTTGATATTGTGTTAGTGCATTGGAACTTACCTTTATTAATTTTTAAACAAATAAACACGTTTCGTTAACAAATTTCTCTCTTACAATGGAAATAGAAGGGATGAGTGTGGGGTTTAACATGCGAAAGTTCTAGCACGGGTACCGCGGTGGAAGAAGGGGAAAACTTGTGCAATGCACAACACAAAGAACAAAATTTTTAAATTAGCTGAAGTAAATTTTCTTTATATAAATGAAAAACAAAAATCAAAACGCCACAATACTACGTGAATTAATTTAAAAAAGCAACTCAATTTAAAATTATAGAAAGAATAGAGTATACTTAGGTTTTTATTTCTTGGCGTGCCGCTAGGAGTCGCCTAATCGCGACTGTATCGAGGAGTGCTGGCGATCATGCGTCTTTTAACGGCACGACGGAGAAAGACATGAAATGCCGTGTGATATTCCATCGTGAAGACAAGCCCACACACGCCAAAAAAAAAGTGTAAGTCGCTCGACACTGCCAACGATCGCAGTCCAAACGCACGATTTAAATGTTGGCGGTATCTGTAAGTATGTACACCAACACCCAGCTGCAAACTCATATTGTAAATAAAACACCGTTTGATATTAAACTCAAGGTGTCGGTTCGTTAAGATATTAAAAATGCAAACATCGTTTGAGCAACATTCCCATGTACCGAAGCGAAGTCTAAGCCTACTAAATTGTTTCTAATGGTAACAAATGGTGCTCAGTACTGAAAGGTGAAAATGTTACTTTGATTATTTTTGGGCTCGGAATTGCTTTTCTTGAGGTACATTAGAACGCAGAAAATAATCCAATGCTTTTTAGTATAGAAATAATTTACCAATTTTCGCACCGCAACAAGCATCCTGCCTCTCCGAACCCCCCTCTGTTCCACATAACAAATCAAGGAAAGTTAAATAATATTGCAAAGAGTAGGCTTGTAATTGCCAGTTCCGGTATTTTCGCACTACTTTACATGGCGTTCTCAAGAGTAAAAACCTTTTCTAATATTTTTGTGACAATCAAAGGAAGCGGAGAGCAAACTCTCGAGAGAGATTGAATAATTTCTTCAAATGTTGTTTTTAAAGAAGTATGAATTTTTCCAAGAACATCTCTCTACAATGCTGAATAAACCTTTATTGAAAATTTGTTTCCAACATAAATTGTATTATTATTTTTGTTTGATATTCTGTAAGTTCATTAGAAGTTACATTAATACATTTTTGAACAAATAAACACGTTTCATTGACAACGGTCCTTCTTAATAGAAAGAATAGGGATAGGGAAAGGATGGAGGTTTAACATGCGAGAGTTCTCGCACGGGTACGCTAGTTTTATTTTTAAACAAACACTTTTTTCCTTAGAAACAGATTTTATCATTGTTATCAGATTATCAGTGTTTTTAAATTTGTAGTTTTGGAATTGTCAAAACTTCAGAGTTATCCGGAAATTGAATTAGCACCACACTTTCGCCGTCCTCTGATACAAACGAGGAGAAAAATTAAAACAAATTTGAACTGTTTTTGAGGAAATAATTGTTTGAAAATTGCCTCAAATTTCATGAAAAATTACGCAAAAACTATTCATAATTTCGAAAAATTGTATCTAACGTTATTTCAAGACCTTTCTTTAAAGAACTGATTTCATTAAGGAAAAAATCACTTTTATCTTCAGTATTGTAGTTGTAGGAAGAAACCGGAAAAAATCGAACGTTTGCAATTTTGGAAAAATCAGGCATTGTAACGAAAATAAAACCTGCGCCATTCTCAAGCGACTTTTACACTATCTGAGAACAAAGTTTAATAAAAAATGTGAGAAATTTTTGAGAAAATTTTGAAAGTGTAATTAAGATTTCATGTAGAGGACATACGTAAGTCAAAATATCCGTTTCAGACTCAAAGAATCTCGAATTCCTTGAAATCAATCGGTGAATATCAATGTGAATTATAAGTGGTGTTACAAGAGCACTCACTATTTGGCGTTCTTTTAATCGTCCCTTCTATCCGTGGGAAAAATTTGAAGAAAAAATTGCAGCGGTTTTTGAAAAAATGTTTTTTTTTATAAATTGCATTAATTTCAAGTCCAAATTACGGGGAAAATACTCATTTCAAAAAACTGTACGTGACCTTTTTCAAAGAGCTGATTTTTTAACAGACTTTATCTAAGGCAGAAATCTCTATCTTCAATTTTGTAGTTTTGAAATGTTTACTTTTTGCAATTTTCGAAAATACGGAGTGTTTGCCGAAAGCAAAAATAGACTCGTCGGTTTAAGCTACGTTGGTAAGGTAAGACTCGTTGGTTAAGGTACGTTGACTACGTACCAGACAGGCAAACGTTTTGCCGTCAATAGATTTTTCGATAGCAAGGACTCACAAAACGTGGTCACTCGAGCTACACATGTCAGAGGTAGTCATTTAATAGAAACAAGATTTATTCACTTTTTCGTTACCAGGACCCGGCAATAAGAGGTTTTCTGTCGAAAATTGGCCGTTTTCTTGTGCACGATTACAATATTTTGTCATCTTACGAAGAAAAGGCGAGAAAATAAAAATATGTGTCCGAAAACGACGGCGACGTGACGGCGGCCGATGTTTCCGCGTTCCTAAGTGGTTCAAGAGCGCTGCTCCACCTGTTTACGTCCGCCCTGGAGTGTTTACCTGCGAAACGTCTGGGAAACAGCACCTTCGTTCCCACAACCTTGTCTCCGTAAGTGGTTTTTGCTGTGGAGAGTGCTCCACGTGAATGGAATCATTGAGAGTGGCACTCAGTAACTGAAGTGGCTCCTTGATCTTTTTCGGTGGCAGACTACTCAGTAGGCTCGAATCTAATACGTGCCAATTTGAAGGGGAGCTAGTGACATAGCCAAGGGGGTAAAGGAGCGGTCTCCTCGGGATGACATTACTCTAGAGTGGACACCAACTGAAAATTGTAATTGAAAATTATACAATTTTAAATGTTTAATTAATTGTATTTGTTAATTTTCACGATAATTTTATTCAAATTATTCACGATTATTAAATTTATTCCCGATAATTGAGGTTATTATTAAGGTGAAAGATGCAATTCCATTAAATGAAATAAACAGTGTAGATTGAAGTACAATTAAATTTCGCCAATCATTGGTATTTCACATATTAATGACAAACTAGTACTAACTACGACAAGTAAATAATTTTAACATACAAAGTAATAAACATATTTTCGTTTGAATAAAAACATGTACAATGCATTATATATCTTTTATGTTCAATTGTGTGATGTGTCGCTGGTGTCGCCAACTGGCCAACGCCTAACTGCTGGTGTTACCTAACCTGTAGTGGGGAGAGTGGGATCGACCTAGAGGTGGCGCATGTATATCCGCTCCGTGTTCCACTGGACATCCGCCAATGGACGCAAGTTATCAGCTAATGATCTATCAGTAGGAAAAAGATGGAAAATAATATCCAATCCAAACCAACGAAGTAAATTTCTACGAACCCCATTGCCTGCTATTCGATAGAAATCTAAAATACGAATTAATTAAAAATGAATAAGAAAGAATTGCATGAAAATATCACTGAATGTAAACATCATGTGGCAATAATTGCAGCGAGTAATTTTCCACTAGTAGAAAGAAGGGTACGGAAGAGAACACAATTCGATAGTAAGAGAGGACAAGGGTAGACAGAGAAGAAAAAGGAAAGGGGTCACTTGAATTCTTCAGGAACTAATAGTATTCTCCACGGACGCTGACGCCGCCGACAAAATATCTTCATGCAAATAGTTTTTATTACTCGAGAGCGAATATTTCTTTTTAATAAACTTTGTTGAACACGAGTTTACGAAAACTGCAATGTACTTCTCTTCAATGCATCACATACATTTTGAAACTGTTTTAAAATAAATAAATAAAAATAAATTTGAAGTTGTGACTAAGTAAAGAAGTATTTTTATTGACTATTTCACTCATGTCTGTGCGCGTCGTAAGTAGCCAGTGGTAAGCGAAGATATATTCAAATTAAACCAATCCCAGATGTTTATCGCCATCAGTTTGTTTACCTTTTTTTATCGCTGTAAAACCTTTTTTTACCTTTTTAAGATAACGATAGCAATTGTTTCACCTCCAAAGTAGCTTGTGTGCATCAGTATAATGTGTCGTTTTGGTTATGTTTAAAACTCTGAAACATAATATAATATGAAAAATTCAGTGCCGAAAAACAGCGAAAGGAACAAAGAAAGCGTGTGGAAGCAATTTCAAGAATTTTGTGAAGAAAGAAAATACAAATGGACAGCACAAATTACAAATGAGGAATTTACACGTATTATAGGTAATTAATATACGAAGATTAGATGGTGAAGAGTACAAAGAATATGCTGTCAAAACAATGTGGAACATTACATCAAAAATTATTCAGGAAAATTCTTTAATGAGTGCACACGTGTGTTCAATCCATTCGAATCGACAAACTCCGCTGCTAATTCATCTTGTACACCTTCCATTTCAAATACTTCCACGGAAGGGCAAGACTTGGAAAACAACTTCCTACAACTTTAATGATTGTGCTTGTAAAAAATGTTCTTTTAAGTAGCCTTGTTATTATTGTTTTTCGAAAGTTTTATTACCATAAAATTGAAACATATTTGAAATCATTTTCTGCATTAAACTGTTATTCAAATGTTACTTGATTATAAGTTATTCCAGGAGGCAGTGATAAGTCGGAGCTGAATGAAAGGTTTTCATTTTTCGGTTATAATTTTAAGTAATATTTCTCTTTTTCGTAATTCCCGTGATTTAAATTATCCTTTCAAATCATGTAATGACTTTATTCGTGAAATAGTCACACTAAATATCACTCGAAGTGCTGTTCTAGCCGGTAAATTCACTCCTCGCTACGCGAGTTGTGAATTTACCGGCTAGAACAGCACTTCTCGTGATATTACTTATGATAAATTATTGCTTGTTATTGTCTTCGATAAGGATTTTGATATACACTGCAAAACTTAACTGGATCGAGATGACCATGGTTTCAAGGGGAATATGAAAACAGTTAGTCTCTTACGGAGGAAATTATGGAAGGGAAATATGAAGCCTAGCCAAGTGAACGGTTAGTTAATTAATAAATAAGTCTGTCCGAATCATTAAAATTACGTAAAAAATAAAATCATGTATGTTAAGCGCGTGTCGCGAGTGGCGACAAAAGCCAAAGGGCATTTGGTCACCCAAAATCATTGGAAGCCTTATAATGCCTTTGGTACATAAATAACTACTATGCAATTCATATTTTCGTGCGCATTTTGCTGAGGTAGTGAATTCAACTTTGGGATGTAGTCTTGTTAATGCATGGTTTTTCGCTAGTTCCTACATTGATCTCCAATTTAATTATGAAATTGTATTCATATTCTATATTATTAGAAGAAAATAACGAACAGTTAGTTTTTATTCTGTAATTATAGGTCTATATTTTAAGTTATCACGTTCTTAAGCTACACGATTGTTCATGATGGAGTAAAAATACTTTCAGTAGCTCTAAAACCTTTACACATAAGTGAAACCTTGAACGAACTGTCATAGTAACTGCGAACCACGATAAGAATAACTGATTGGGTGACACCACAACCGGTAAAAAGGTTTGTGCTCTATTCCATTTGAATACGACATTGTCTGAAACTGTTCAGTAGTGAAAAAGACAGCATGTGCTTTTACGGTATCTTAGGAGGCGAGAGAGAGCGTTTTCTCTTTGCAATTGTCTACTTGCAAATGTGATATTCGATTCAGCTCTTCCCTAAAAAAATCTTTGTTTTATGTATAGTTCTTATTTGGACACCTATTGAAACCATCCAACACATATTTTTGTCTTATTTTTCAGTCACATTTCAAATGCATACAGTTGCGTGCTATGTAAGTTTTCCTTCTCTGAATTGTAATACATTCGAATCTTTTAATCCTCTGACAGGAACCAGGTAACTTAATGACCATTAATTATTATTTACATTTTGTAACTCAATAACTTATCCGAATTAATATGCTAATAACATAATTTTTTATTTAATTTGGGCTTAATGGTCATGTGTGAAATAAAATGAAAATTAAAAAAATATTTTCAAAAGACCAATCCTACAGGCTTAATTCGCAACTCCAAAACCTACTTTTCAAAGCACAATTTTACTTTGTCTTCTTGTAACGAAGGTTTCATCTCCTTGAGCTAATTTTTACGGGCTGCGGAAAGAAAGGAGAGTAAAGTTTTCCAATAATTCGATCTTCACTTGTGTTTTAAACACATCAATCGGTGGTAAGAGGCATCTGGGTAGATGCCAAGATCTGTCTCTGCAAAATGAGGGCGGATTTTCCGAGAAATAAAATGTTTACTGTCATTTCTGAAGACGGAAAACAAACTTGCCTTCTATTCTAGGTTGACATCATCAAGAAAGCACCAAAACATCTTGGTCTAAATTTCATGGAAATTTCCTTTGCTCGTGCATTTAAAATGATTATCCGGAAAACAAAACGAAATCCCTCCGTCTTTGCGCTTAAGCAAGCCTCTGCTGTTTTGATCAAGTCAGTAGACTGGAACTAGTAGTGCTACAACACAGCACAGACTTTTTGTATTATTTGTAAAATAATAAGCCTAATAATAAGCAAAATAATAAGTAAATAAAACAAAATAATATTAATTTTATAGAAAATTATGGATCTGTAAAGTTTAGCTATCGTGTACAAAGATTTCTTCCTCTAACGTCTTGAAACGTAGCATATCACGTCAATTTTACAGTATCTTCTAAAATTTTGGACAATTGATATTTTTGTTGTATACATTGACAACAGTGTGCTAAGCGACGCTGAATCTATTCATCTGAATGATATTCAACAGCATTCTTGCCATGAGAGTAGCGCAGGGAAATTTCTTAAGCTTTAATAACGTTCATCCTCGCGCTCTAATGAACAAATTTCTTAAAATTAATTTACCAAAAAGAATATGCTGTAGAATATAATATTTAGATAACATCTCAACATGATGGTTTAGTCTTTTTCCCTGTAATCCCTATATAGTATTTGAGTAAACTCCTCGTGTGCGTGTATGGAGAAAATACGGTTAGGCCATTTCCCGTACACAATCTCTTTTAGTGTCATAGACGAGCAACAAACAACTTCACAAAGAAACTGTTGGGAGAAAAATTGGAGTAGTTTTTTAAAATATTTCGTCTCCATTTTTGGTTTCTTTGTGCCCGAAACTGTTACTTTTCGAGAAATTTGATCAAGAACATTTAAATCTTCTGAGTCGGCAAATACATTCAACCGTGAAATACATGAAGCTTTGAGAATGTGGAAGACCGAATCGACAAGAGCAAAATTTTAGAGGGGAATAAAACCAAGTTTACAGAAGACGATATTTCATACGATAGTATTGAACACACTTGAGTCATTGCAATGCCCTCTGTTGCCTACGTGGAGAGGATCTAATATACACGTTATATACGTTCCACGGATTCTGATTCAATTTCTCGAAAAGCTACTTTTTTCAAAAATGTAGCTTAGGTCTATCCCTTTGTCAACATCTCATTTCAATAAAGTGAATATTATCGGAAAATAAAAAGTTTTAATGAAAATAGCACTTGAAGCATAAAATTCCTTGACCTGTACTATACCTTAACCAAACGTTTAAACAAAATATTTGGAGATGATTGTGAGAAAATGACATTTAAATTTTTTTTAAGTGTCATAAATTCTCAAAATGTTCAATGTCAAATTTAATGTAAAATGACATTAAATTCTCAAAACGTGCATTTCCTTTAACATTTTGTGATCAATTTTTCGCAGCATTATGTAATACATGACTTGTATTACTTAAGTGTAGGAGAAAGTAAGAACACTTTTCTTCTACATGTGAATGTATAAACTGCAAGGGATTGAGAAATGTTCAAAAGAAGTGTACTTACTCATTTAAACGATCCTCCTCTATTTATTAGAAACTTTTTATCCGATATTCCCATCTCAGCCCACAAAATTACTAAGGGTTGCTAGGACGATTGTGACTTATAACACCGCATTTGTTCATTACCAATTGTATTATGACACATTTGGCTGTACTAATTGAGCGAACACATCCTTTTGAGAATCAGACGTATCTTTCAAACGCATCTCTTTAGCCCGTAAAGCATGGCCGCGTCCACCAGCCAACTGCAATGAACATCAGCTTGGAGCAACGTCACGCAAGAAAATTTGGTCTCCAGTTTCGACCACGGTGTAAGATATATAGGTGTGTCAACTGGCCGCCTTCGGGGCAAACTTTCTGAAGCCAGTTTGAGGCTAGTTCCTCGCTTGTCCGTACACAAATAGCATGATCGGTTTGGTCACGGTGTAAGATAAACATATTAAGATGACATCTTAAACTGTGGCTATTGCATAGTTTCACAAAATATTTCCTACCTATTTTCGTAACTATTCGCTCTAGACTTTACCAATTCCACAGCGAAACGACAAATCACTGACTTGAAATTAGAAATCGGCTAGCCATAGAACTGTTGAATTCATCACGACCAATCGCGACCTTGCCCAAATGAGACCCAAAGATCGCAGCGCTTATATGCGAGAACTGTGAGAACTAGCCTCACATAAGCTTCAGTTTTAGACTGGGAGTGAACACACCTATATCTCTTACACCGAGGTTTCGACCCATAAAATGCAAGCTAAAGTCGTGTTATCCGTCTCTGTTCTTCCCTGGTGGCGCGTGTCCCGCGCACGGAGCCTGTGCGCCCGCGGCGAGAGATCACGTGACTGGTGCCATGGATGAAGGGTGGGGAGGGGCGCCCGAAGGCGCTGGGCGGAACGAGCACGGCGGAAGCGGCGGCGGCGGCGCGAAAAACGCCCGCGAAAAACGTCCTTCGCCCGGCGGATTGGGAGGCCCACGACATGTTGCAAAGATACCGCAGTTGTTTGATTCCGCGGTTTGCGATGGTGTAACGGTTAGCGCATCGGACTGTTATATCCAAGTTTGCGGGTTCAAACCCGATCGAAGCCGTGGATATTTGAGGGCGAAAAATTCCTTCGGCCTACGCCTTCAATCGGAGGCGAAGTAAAGCCAACCGTCCCATGTTGGTAGATTTACTTGCATGTAAAAGATCCTCAAGCCTAAGTGACGCCTCTGAGCTAAATTCAAATCGCCTGTTTCGTCGCCCAAGGAATACCTTCTTTCTCTAATTGGTGAAAGGAGCGCAGCGAAATTTGCGTGGTCAGACGGAAGAACAGGCCTCGTGGCCCGAGTCTTGCCACGTAAAATAAGGCAGTTCAGTTCACTTGTTACAGTGCAACGCACATAACGCAATAAACACGCTGGAGTGCAGTTATGTCCTTGGGCGACATCGCCGCCAAATTATTGGGGGTAGGAGGACCGTTCAGTAGATAGAGGGCAAATGAGGGGTGGCCAACTTTCAAGGCCTCAAGGACGTCCTACTTTCGGTAGGACAATCCTACAATCACAATGAATGTCCTACGTCCTACAATGAAGCATAATGTGTCCTACTTTCAAAATAAAATATTAATTTGGATTTTAAAAGTCTGTACAATTAATTCTAAACGCCTGGATATGATTTTATGAACACAATAACATTCATTTATGAACCCAACAAACCCACGGTTTTGCGATTGTATAGCGCTAATATAATATGATGTAATATAATATACAGTGTGACCCACCAACTATGGACCACCCCCATAACTTCTAAACGGTTCAGGATACCGAAATGCAGTTTTCGCTTAACAATGCGGAATCGTGGGGCAAGTAATATGCCGTACAGAAATTCACTATAATATTTTTAATTTTAGAAGAATTGAATCATCTTTGATTTTTTAAATGGAAATATATATTTCTTTTACCACCAATGGATAGACCATGAAAAGGGGAATAAAATGATGTATCATATGCTAGTATTTTAGTAGTAATTTTAGAATAAAATTAGATTTTCTTATATGTGATTTTTAAGTAAACGGTCCTTTCTTATAGCAGCCCTTGCAAGAGTCGCGTTTGCTAAGGTGGCCTTCCCGGCGTCGAGACTGTTTCGTGGAGACAGGGAGTGCGAGAAGGGTGGCCGTGAAGGATAGGGGCGGAACTACAGCAGTTCATGGTCTTGTCTCGAAGATCATATGAACAAACCTCAATATTAACGATCAGAATGAGAGACTTTTCCCCATTTGTTCATCTGAATTGAACTTTTCTTCTACTTAAATTCCAAAGCAAGGATCATCGAAAAGAACAAAATAAAACTATTTTGTAGCGGAAGGTCGATAATATTTTGTAGCGGAAGGTCAAACTTACGAAAATCGAAAACCGAGCTAAGTGTGTTATGGCAGAAGCAAGCTGTCATTTTAAAACATGGGAAGGGAATGAATGCTTAAAGTTTCTTATTGTAATATCTTGATTAATTCATCAAATAATAGATAGGTAGACATTTTCTTGTATTATTTACTCTTAATAAACGCCTTCTTTAAACACTACTAAAAGAACAAAGACATACAAATTATGAAACACTCTTGACAGACTGTCGTGTAAATTTACTAAACTTTAACACAAATGCACATCTGCAGTCACGACTGCTAATACTGATTGCAGAGTTTCTCACTTCATGACACCACGTGCTGCTTCAAACTTAAAAATCCACCGCAGAAAATGGAAGAGTACTGTTTTCTTTTCCATTTATGAACCCGCAGTAGAGGTATGGTTGCGAAGTGAACGAATGATCATCTTAATTAAAAATTTAATTTACCTACGAAGAGACGGTGATTGGATTTTTGTCAAGTTTGAAAATGATATTTATTATTAAAGAAGACAAGTAAAAAGGAAAAAAAATGGAAAAAATACCATTCTGATCGTTAAAATTGGTGTTTCTTAGTGTGACCTTTGTGTCAAGACATTGGATTGCTGTAGTTAGGCCTCTTATCCCCCATTGCCACCTCTCTCAGTCTCCTCTCTCCACGCAACAGTCTTGACGCCGCGAAGGCCATTGTGCCCGAAGGCGAGAGTTGCAGGGACTGCAACACGAAATATTGTCCGTTTAATTAAAAATCACATTTCAGAAAGTCTAATTTTATACTCAAATTACTATCAAAATACTAGCATATGATACATCATTTTATTCCTCTTTCCATGATCTATCGATCGCTGGTGAGAAAAATATATCATTCCATTTAAAAAAATCAAAGATGATTAAATTTCTCGAAAACTAAAAATGTTTTAGACAATTTCTCTACGGCATGTTACTTGCCCCATGATTCCGCATTATTCAGCGAAAACTGCATTTCGATATCCTGAACTCTTTAAAAGTTATGAGGGTGGTCCATAGTTGATGGGACACCCTGTATAATACGTAATAATATACAGGGTGAGTCACGTAACTTTAGTACCTCCTGTAACTTTCGAACGGTTGAAGATTTGCAATGCAGTTTTCGCGGAAGTGAATGAGGGAATGGGGCTAATTGATATGTGTATTGATTTCTCTTTTATCACTTGCATTTTACGAGATATTTGAAGTAACTTTGTTTTTTCAAATGGGACTATACATATTTTTTCAGTCTATAATGACAAGCGTAAAAAGACGAATCCAAAGATATAAATATTGTCATATGTTAGATAAGCATTTTTTTGAGTAATTGTGATTTTTTTGCGACTAGTGTTTAACGGATATTTTCATTCTGTCAGCCCCACAAGGTCACGCGGCGCTCCCCCAGCAAACGCGGGGTCGGGAAAGGGAAGGGATTTTAGTACTTGAGGATACGAAAAATATCCACAAAACTGTTATATTTTTTCCTGAACTCTCCTTTCCATCCTGATCCATTTTCAGATATTTTGTGTTTCTTAGGGATTGAAAATACGGATTTGTCATAAGTAGTATTTATTGAAATAAGATTATTTCTATCCCTAAGTTATTATTATATTCTTATTAACATTGAAATTGTTTGCTCAAAATACGCAATATTTTTTGAACAGTTTTAATTATTTATTCTTATTGTACTTTGTTTCAAGATCCCATTAATACGTATCTTATGAAACCCCATTAAATGGAGTTGAAGTTTTAAACAATTTTATTACGATACAAACTTGTGACAAATCCTTATTTTCCATCCTTTAATTCCTTCAATCAAAGAAAGTCGAAAACCTGAAAATGCGGAAGGATGGAAAGCACAGTTCAGGAAAAAACTGCAATGGTTTTGTGAATATTTGGAATATGTTTCGTATCTTCAAAGCTCCCGTCCCTTGCCCGGGCGCGCGTTGCTGGTGGAGCGCTGCATGACCTTGTGTGGTGGACTATTCAAAATGTCCGTTAAATCCCAGTCGCAAAAATCAAAATTAATAAAAAAATGCTTATCTAACATATGACAATATGAAGATCATTGGCTTCGTCTTTTTACGCTCGTCATGGTGGACTGAAAAAATATGTATAGTTCCATTTGAAAAAACAAAGTTACCTCAAATATCTCGTAAAATACAAGTGATAAAATAGAAATTAATGCAAGTATCTATTAGCCCCTTCGCCTCATGCACTTCTGTGAAAACTGCATTGCAATAACTTCAACCGTTCAAAAGTTACAGGAGGTGCTAAAGTTACGTTACTCACCCTGTATAATACATGTGCAGTTTTAATTCAATTATTTAAATTATTTGAACAAATATTTGCAAACAATTGATAAGTTACAAATTATTGTATTATATTATACATGTTACTTTTATAATAATAATAATAATAGATATTATATAATTGTGGTAAAAAAATAAATGCTAATATTAAAAATGATATTTTTAAATAACCTAAAATTAGCTCGTCGTCGACTTGTCGTACTCGACAAATGGACTTTTATTTTCCAAAATATATACGTTCAGATAATAGTGTCAACTTGTTCAAAATTATGTTGTCACCGTCTTTACCTTCTTTCCCTTCGAAGTACAACGAATGACTTCGAGTGACTTGACTAATGACACTCGATATGTGATTAGTTCTCACCTAATCACACTACTCTCTATGCGAGCTATTAATAACTCCACATACGTTAGGGTCTGGGTTCGGCAAAGACCTACTCTAGATATAATAAACTAAATATTCCTTGAAACAGATAAAAGTTTCTATTTCACATCCTTCAATTACACCTAATACAAAACAATATAATCCAGAAAAAAAACAATGTATACAAAAGAAATACACTTATACACACAAAAATTATCCTGCAATAATACTGATAACTAAATATTCAAAATTATAAGATTATGTGATTATATACAAAATTATTTATAAATTCTGAAATCTAATTATTCCTTTTAGAAACCTTCGTTATACCACAAATAGCTATTACTAATTACTTCAAGTAATTATTGTAATGTCTCTTCACGAGAATATCAATCTAATCTTTTAATTGCTTTTAGCATTCACTAGCCTTTATATTAATAGACTACGAGCTCATGTCTTTACATGAAAGTTCACTAAAATATTCTAATTTTCGATTTACGATAGTCTGTTTTAAACGAATTGTACAAAGCACTATGCATTTGAGTTGCATGTAACTTCATATTATCAGATAGAAATTATTCTCATTTACTTCAACGCTATAACTTTTGCAAATTGGTTCTTTCTCAAAGTAACGGAACCATTTGAAAGCGCCCGCAGACTCACGAATTCCTTCAAGGTCTTTTCTCTTGAAGTTCACCAGCTCGCCCCAGCGGTGTCTGCAATATGCTGCGCCCTCCAGGTGGCTCGCCGCAAGGTCAGCTATCTTCCGGCTGGTGTCCGCTGCATTGAAGTTACTTCATCCAAGTATGAAATAAAAGCTGTTGGGTCGAATTTGCTCCATTAGAAATCGCATAATATTCACATACGGTTCCTTCCGATTATACGTTAGCAATCCGTATGGTTTCTCATTGAATTAGCATTTCACAATCAATCATTTCACCACATGCTCGTATGATCAATATAATATTAATACATATTAGCATTTGTTACAGACTATTTCCAATAGTAATAATTTCATGGTAAAGAATTTGTTACCTTTATTAAGCTTTTAGAATACTGATATACGCCAAATCCACGCAGCTCAGGACTTCGCTCTTCAAGTTTCCACGTCGGCGCCTTGATCTAAAATGTCGGGTTTCTTCCAGTTTTAGGCGAAAATCCGCAATATTTGAAGAAATTTCGTGATTGGCTGTGCTCATTCACTGTGGAAATGCGATACTCGTTCTAATATGCTGTGGCATCATCTCTGTGGGCTCGTCGTAACTTCGTCAATTTCTTATTCAGACACGCCGCGTTGCGTCTGTTGGCCCCAGTTTCAGATGTGACCGCTAGGTGGCGGTTACAATGTCTTACATATTAAGTATGCCTGCATCATCATTTATAGAGCGAGTATTTTCTATAATGATTAGAAAATGGACCGATGAAAAAAATAACCGTTCAGTACAGTTAATCAAAACAGAATTGCTTGTAAGCGTTACTTGTAAAGAGCATTGCGTAGAATTTTATGAGAATGTTTGAAACAACATTAAATCCATTAAATTATTAAAATGCGCGAAGATTGATGAAAAATATAAGTTCAGACATTGAATGTAGTCATTAAATAAATAACTTAAATTAGCATTATCATTACCTATACAATATATTTATTATATATATATATATATATATATATATATAATATAATGTGTGTGTGTCTATTTCCTATTGTCCTACATTGAGCATCTTAATATGTGGCAACCCTGCTCAAGGGCCACAACTACGAAAACCTTTTATATGGTTGCGGGCCATATTGACGTTACTTGGGCCATGCACATGTGACCCCGCATTGTTGATATCGCCACTTTGCCCGGTTTCTCTGAAACGGGTGGGGGGGGGGATGTAAATATGCGTTATATCAGGGCGTACCATGCATAACACAGTGAAACACATTGGGATGATTTTGAATTTCTGAATTTATTAGAAAAAATGTCTTAAATTTAAACTTAACCTATTTTTGCATTAGGGAGGTGTTGACCTTGACAGGGCGCGAGCACTAGGCCTGCAATGGCCTCGCCCGATATGGATGCAAGGTGGTATGTTGAGAAAAAGCAGGCAGATTTCGTGAACAAGATTTTTATTTCACACACAGTTTCATACAAAAGGTATTGTTCCGGTAAACCAAAAGAATGTACCATAGACCAAGCAAAGTTACCATTTATCCGTGAAATGTACCAAAAAACTAGCGCAATGAACCAATATACCGTGCGACAAAACAACAAAACCTAGGCCGTGGTCATACACTTAATCACGTAATCACAAACTCTAAGCAGGGCACTTCAATCGTATCTCGACTGCCTCGGTGGTGGCGGCGCCGGCTTAAAATGTCATCGGCGCCGCAGACTCGCTTCTGGGGCGTAGGCTCGCTGGGTGGTCGCTCGTTGCCTGTTTGCAAGCGTTTTCTCCGGTTTGCTGCCTCTCCTCGTTGCCTCGTCCGCCGCAGTGCACTGCCTGGTCGGCACGCTTTTCAAATGGGTGTTTACAGCCGCAACACAAGGGATTTTCAAATTTGACTAATAACCTTTCGCGGACCGCAAGTTGGACAACCCTGGTGTAGATGAAGGAGCATCCCCTTGCACCTCAGGTCTCAAAGATATATTGGGGAAGGATGCGCCTCCCTCCCCCGGGCGTGAGGCCTGCGTTTAAACCTACTCCTCCCACCGACACGGAATGAATTGGTTAGTTGTTTTCGTGTGTATATGTATAGAGTATTGTACTCTTTTTGCTCTGAAAAAATAAAGTTCTTTATTGCGCACAGTATGAATTTAAATCTTAGAAAATCTTTCTGCATATTGTAAATGGTAAATAATGCGATATCCGAAAATGTCATAATTTTCTTTATTAACTTCGACTTATTTTAAAGGACCTGTTACTGCCTTTAATCAAACATTTTTATGTTAAACTTTCTTGCGGTTTGCTAACATATATGAAGATTTTTCCAAACGTTATTATACCATATCACTCTGAAGTTTAGAAAAAGGAATGTTTTTATTTCCCTTCGACAGTTTGACAAAAGACACGTTTTTCAAATTATTGGTGGAGAGCGCTCTTGTTCATTCACAAATCTTGACAATTAAAAACACTTAATCTTCGAACTTAAAAAGCAACAACTATATCTTCGCTTCGCTGACTATAACCTCATACTCATACATATTACACTCGCACGTTTCTTGAGCCCGGAATACCTACCCCCACTACATTGCCAACGTTAGTTGAATATACCAGTGGTGCTACAGTGTGGCACAGACTTTCGCGTGTTTGTTTTCTGTTTCCTATTTTCTGGGCTAGCTATTCGGACTTGCCCCTTACACTTGCAAGCTGCCATCTATCGCCGCCCAAAGTACATTTTTCCAAAATTTTAAAATTTTCAGATTACTAATAGTAGAACCGAAATATGACTTTAAGAATATGAAAGAAAAGTAAAACATCGTTCAAAATAGTAATTTTCGTTAAAAAATTGGAGTACTTTTTAAAAAAATTATGTTTAAGCAATACTGTAAATGCGAAATTCGAAGCTCTTTTTCACCGAAAAATTTAATTTGAAGTCATTGGAAGCACATTAACTCACAAATACAACAGGTTTTACAAATCGCTGGAAATGTGCATATTAACGGGGTGAGGGATATTAAAAAAAATACATTTGTTTAGTTTTTGCACAAACAAAGAGTACCCCAAAATGAACATTTGGTCATTTTAAACAGTTCATTTAGCACTATCCGTTCGAAAAGTTTGAAGAAAAAATTTGGAGCCGTTTCTGAAAAAAATGGCGTTTGAGCGTTTCTGAATATGTGGAATTTTGAGTTTATTTTCACAGAAAACTGTTAAGTTTTCAAGAAAATTTATACGACATTATAATTAAAGCACATTTATTCGTAAATAAAATAATAAAAAGAACATTTTTGAAAAAAAAAGAAAAGTGTGCAGCACTACGGCACTACTCATCTTATAGAGGACATTTATCACTATCAAACGTTTAAAGAAATTTTTTTATCATTTTTGAGAATTTTTTGTTACATTTTAAAATTGCTCAAATTGCACCCTATATTGCGCGAAAACTACTAAAATTTTCGGAAAAATGTACATGACCTTAATGAAACAACTAATTATGAGCAACACATTTCTTTTAAAGAAAAAACTCTATCTCATTTCTGTAGTTGCAGGGAGGCGCCGAAATAATTTCAAACTTTTGCAGTTATCGGAAATTCAGCGTTACAGTGAATATCCAATATGTTGCCTTTACTCTATTTCTACTAGAAATGTACTTTATTCTTACTAGAAATTTAAAGAAAAATTTCAGCCATTTTTGGGGAAATTTTGAAAATGTCCGGGAGGCTTTTCAAAATCGTAGCGCCATTTTGGAAAAAATCCTACGTATGGTTTAGGCGCTTATGGTATTCACATACGGACGGACGGAGGTTTCGCCGTCAATTGGTTTTTCGGTATCAAGGACCTACAAAATATTTATTCTGGCTAGACCACGTGTTAGAGGATTTTTTTTCTTGGTTAGCAACTTGATTTATTTTCGCCATCAGGGCCCGGCAATTAATTCTTTTCTGTCGAAAATCCCCAGCTTTTTTGCGGAGCATTTCAAAACTTTATCTATACTAAGTATATTACTCCGTATATACGTACGTATAGGAGAAAGAAGAAAAAAAGAATTACACTTGCGCTTTACTGATTAAATAATGAGACGAAAAGAAGTGTTGCCTGAGCTGGGGGATAGTATTTGTCGATAATGGGGAAGAGTAATTTACGATCGGGGACATATTAGCGAGGTGATGTTAGGGAGAGATATGCCGGAAAGTATTATTTAATATTCAAGACCTTGTGAAGGAAATAGTGATACACACAGGGAAATGAATTCGTATTTGATGAGTATGTATAATGAGGAAATTTAGGATAAGGAGAGTTTATAAGTGGTTTGGGGAAGGTATGAACCATTCCTCAGGGAATGGTTCTTAACTGGAGGGGATTAATGAAATACGGCAGATGAAAAAGGTTTTGTGAATGTGAATAGAGGAATTAGAAATAGTTATTTCAATAAGGTGAGGACTAAACGTAAATATGCAAGGAAATGTTACAAGGGTTTGTAAAATTGTTTATTAAGGTTATATTTTATAATTTTGTAAAAATGATGCTATGTTTAAGAGATGTGGTCACGGTCTGTGGATTATCGAATGTAAATTGACTGATTTTATATACGTTGTGTATTATATGTATTTGGAACGAATGGAACATAATAAGGGCTATTAGAGCATAAAGTTAACATACTATATTTTGTAATACGATGGAGTATTCTGAAATTGAACAGGTTGCGCGGGAATATTTGCCCTGGAAGCTCGACCTCGGTTCGATTGGCGCATGCGCTCGTAGAAGCAGATGGCATTCATTTAGGAAATTTTAATTTCCATCCTTTTTCCATTTATTTATTTTGAGATTTTTTCTTACATACATCTGTAACTGAACTCTACATATGATTTGATGTTTTTAGGATTTATACTTAGCCTAACTTATAAATAACTAGTGTATTTGTAAATAATAATCTAATGACGTACACCGAGGAAACTTTTCATTCAAGTCCGAAAAAAATATCTTGGGGAATGATTGTAAGGGGGATTTGTTTTTTTATTGTTGTTGGGTAGTTGGAATTTTTGCCAACCTTGAATTTTGAGACGTTGGTTATAATGTAGAAATTACATGACAGGCACACTGTGTGTGTGTATGAGGAATTGGATATTCAGTTCCTTATGTAATTATTTTTTATGAAGGATGGAATGTTTGATGTCCTTCTCATGTATTGATTTCGAAATATTGGTATTAGTTTATTATTTGTTTGTCATTATTTTATTATTAATTTGCCATTATCTTTTGTTTGTCATTATTTTAGTTGTTTACTAATAGTTTATCCAGGTTTGTTTTGGCTTCGTTAATGTGTTTGGGGCATACGTAGCGGAGGACGCATGTTGAGGGTGATTTTAAAAGTTAGTATTGCTGTATTTAGTATCGTTGATTGTTTCTGTTGATTAGAGGTTTTAATTGAGGCTTTTTATTATTCTAGTTGTTTTATTGTGGTGTCTATGTATTGCTTGCAGAGTACTTTGTTTTCCATTATTACTGGAGTAAATGTTGGAATGGTTCTCCGTTGGTTCTTCTTCATTCCTTAGTGTTTCTACTAGCTTCTCAGTTGTATTCTGAAAAGCTAAGTTACCCGGAAACCTTATAATTTTTTTGTCGACACTTTCTCTCTTTACTTTGCACTGTGTCACACAAACTAAATACTTTCTGCGTGAGAGTGAAGATAGAGCGAGCCATAGCGAAACAAGCCGTCAGTACTAGTAAACATGGCCTGTAGCTGGGTGAGGTCATGAAACAATGCTGTCCTTATCCCTTTCGTGGCAGTTGAGTGTCTCATACAATTGTCGTACTATATATTGTTACATATTTAAATGTTTGTTTTACTAAAGGTACAGAAATATCCATAGTTTGACATCTTGGAATAAGAAAAATGTTCCTTACTGGATAAGACTATAAACAACGATTCGCATTTTACATCGGATGCAACGTAGTTCTAGATGAGAATGAAGTCGCTTCGAAGAGTCACATGTGAAACTCAAGCACGTAGGTGTGAAGACATGTCTGCATCACGTGAATTTGACTGCAGCTGCAAAGTGAAGTTTTAGAGGCGTCACATTCAGTGGTGTTTTTACCACTGACTCTGCCGTCCTCGAATCTCCGAGAGCAAATCTCTTGTTCGAACATTAGAGCTTGAAACGTTAAGAAGTTTCTGCTAGTTTTTCTCAAAATTTTGAAAATGCTTATTACATATCAAGACAAAAATTCCAGTTATAACGCAAAGGTTATGAATGGTTAATCATTATGAATGCCAGACGCTTTTACAAAACAATTACTACTAGATATGTTTATATTAAGTTTCTGATAACACATACTAGTGCACGTGTGTTGTACAAGTATCATACATGTGAGTGCAGTGATCTCAGCAACAAAGTAAATCAGGTAAAGCTGGTTGCAGTTTTGGAATCGGAGACTAATAATAAATGTCATTTTTCATATGAAAGTGTTTTGGCCACCAGTTTTACGCTCTTCGTATTTATTATTCTTTTTCTTTCTCCTCCCTATATACTTGTACAAGCAGGAAAAGTATTGATATCTCAATGAGATCTCTAATTTTTCATCTTGTAAATATTATTCTTTGTCTGAGGGAAGAGAACCTTGCACTGAAACGTGACCTATTATTCCTGAAAATGGACTTTCAAATGTTTGTTGTTTCCGGATTCATCAATGGACAAGGAAGCTTCGTTTCTTCGAAATAATACGTATAAGCCATCGGGATACGGAAGGCACTCCTGATTATCGAGCTTAAAATCTCTTTGGTTTTATTGCTCCTTTTACATCTTAATTTCACACATTAAAGAACACATTGTTGGCAAAAATATTACATAAACATGTTGCATTTTACGAAACGTATTGTCTCTTCTCTTTTCTTTCGTTTACTTCATATTTACTTTCTCGCCTTACGAAGCTCTTCGTAAAAAGATAAAGTTATGTAATCGTACGCCCGAACAGCGACTTTTCGGCAGAAAAACTCTTATTGCCGGGCCCTCATAACAAAAAAGCGGATATCTCCTGTTACTAAATTTAGAAAAAATCTTATAACACATGGTGAAGCCAGAATACATGTTTTATGGGTCCTTGATACCGAAAAATCGATTGACGGCAAAACTTCTGTCTTTCTATCTGTCCGTCTGTAGTCAACTCTAGCACCTCAATTGTTTCTTCAGAATTGATATTCCCCAACCGATCTGAATGGCTTTGGGAGTTTCAAACGGATATTTTGATTTTTGAGGGTACTTCACCTCAAGCCTTAAAAGCATTTTCAAACATTTGTCAAAAACGGCACCAAACGTTTTGATCAAACTTTGTCTTCTGAGAGCGTAAAGAATGCTTGAATAATGGTGATCTCACGTTTGTTGAAATGACAGATTTTTGAAAATTGCAAAAGCGCAATTGTTTGGGCGTCTTCCTACAACTACGAGTGTAATATTAAAGATAGAGATTTTTCCTTCAATAAAATCTGTTCCTTAAAGACGGATCTTCAAATAAGTTCATGTTCACTAAGGGTCATTCCCTAATACCAATATAGTATTTACGTAATCTCGTTTACGTGTGTGTGGATTTCTCTGTTCTGTCTCTCACGATTAGACCACTTCCCGTGCACCGATAGAGACATCGAGAATACGCCATTATTCGACGCGTCATTCGACGTGTCTCGGTCTTCTGATGGGGAGCTCATAACACAGGCCTACAATAAAAAAATTGATTTGATAATTTTGGCTAATCTTTTCGCTTTTTGGTGTGCTGAAAACGAATACGAAGTTCGTCCTTGTCCATCACATACAGATTTTTTTCAAATCCATCAAACATAATTCATATTTTATAGCTTATGGGCATGTTGACATTTATAACCAACATACGATATTCAACGATTAGAAACACTTACTATGTTCTACTTTTAAATATTGTAGGTTTTGTAAATCTTCAGCCTACCCTAGAATATTCTAAGCTTTCCTGAAGAATCAATTATCCATACAGAAAGTTTCATGACATGTTCTAAAATATGAAGATGACGTATGAGGGAAACAACAAATTTGCGTGGGAATGTAAAATGTCTTGTCGGGTATTTGGATGGAATTAAAGAGGAAAACGGAAGAAACGTATGGATAGCGAGATAGTAATAACACCACATAACAATGACGGTCGCCCCAAAACGTTTCGTCACGTTGTTTGTCACTACTGACTTTTTGCTTTTTGCCAGTGCAAACTAGATTCAATCACGTAAGAGATTTTTGACACTAATTTTTGCCCAATCTTATTATGTGAGTAACTTGTATTAACGATTCGCATTTATTTCCAGAACGTTGACTAATTTGTGCTGAGCCCTGTTACTTTCTGTTATTGTTTTCTCTATTGTGATGCTCTCTGTTATTGTCATATTTTCGCCAATAAAGACTGTTCCCATGAAAACAGCTTATTTATGTTGTTAGAATTAAATAAAAGTTCACTTCAAAACTTATATTTAAAGAAATATTATATTCTGATGAAAGGTTAGTCTTTTTCGAATTTAAATTAGAATGTTATAAAAGGAAACAGCGCGGGCTCTTGATAGCTCTAGTTGATTCTCAGCTGTCCGTTTACCTTTGGCCTGCGCGACTTTACTTTTCACTTCTCTATCAGAGAATTTATTTTAGAATTCTCCTATTATTCGACATTTCAACTTACACAATATTGTCTTCTACTGAGGATATCTGATCAATCTAAATCACTCGTGAAAACAATCACCTAACTCAACCGCACGCTCTGATCTGACACTTCCGAGGCCTTGTGGACGCTGGCGGAAGGACACATTTCGCGGGGCGATGGCGTCTTAGGCCAGTGGTGTCGAGGTCTTCTACTGGTGGCAGTAGTACGCGTCGTGGCACCGTAGAATTCCACGAGCTTCTCTGCGCCACTAGCGTCGGGAAAGGGAACTATTAGCAATCCCGACGTTTTACAATAAGGATGGCGTTGTCTCTCATGGCGGGGTAATGAACTGCGTGAAGGTGCGATTTCGTCGTGGCACTCGTGCCACGGACTCCCGTTCGTGGCATCGACCTTGACAACACACTCTTACGATTTTATTTGATAGATTGATTGATCCGTGTTTCCGGGCGCGTCAACTACTTAGGTCATTAGTCCCGTAAGTGTAGTGCGTGTTTTTTCTCGGGAGGTGGCGGTGATCTTTTCCCCGCTGGATGGCGAGATGTGGCGTCGACCTACCGTCGACTACCGGGATTTACTCCTCAATCAGGTATCTCCAACCAGCGGGGCACCGCCTCAGCCGGAACAAGCTGTAAGCTCCCGACCTGTATCCCGGTATGTGTGGTAGTGTAGTGCATGTTAGTGTAAGTGTGTGTGTAAGAGAAGAGGATAGGACAAGGAATAGGAAGGAAAGATCGCGCGCGGTCAATGGCCCGTTTGTTAGGGTACTGCTCCGGCATTCGCCTGGTGTTGATCGGAGAAAGCACGGAAAACTACCGATCAGAGCAGCCGACCTCTAGAATTCTCCTCCAGACAGCGACTGAATTCGACCTAGCTGACAAGCTAGTGTCGAAACTCCTGCCGCCGTCGGGACTCGAACCTAGGACCTCCCGGTCAGAGGGACTGCAGTGACGTGATGCACTGAGGCTTTACGGTTTGAGGCATTCGCCCTCTGTCCTGAACCAGACGTGGAGCTGCGTCCTGGAAGAGCGTTGAGGTGGGCGAAGGCGCGCCCTTGCGTAACGCGCCGCCGCCGCCTTGTTTGCGCCTCGCGTGGCGGAGGCCTTGAAACTTCCGCGCGCCTCCGGTGGCGGCAGGAATCTCCCACCGAACCTCCCCTACCCTCGGACTACCACTGCGCTCCCTCAGCACCCGCGGAGGGTTCCACATCCGAGGAGACCTCAATAATAAACACTCAAGAAAAAGCAGTAGAAGGTGGAAGTACAACTTTCTCCTCCTCCTCCTCCTCCTTCTTCTTCTTCACATTTTATTCATACTTCTTCTTTTCTTTCTTATTTTTCTTCACCTTGTATCTTCCTCCATGTTTTATTCATCTTTTATCTGTTCCTTCTTATTCTTCCTCACATTTCGAATTCCTCCTTCTTTCATTGATAATCTTTCGTCTTTTCCTTCTTATTCTTTTTGGGGTCTTTAGAACTAAATGTACTTGTCTCATCTCAATGATACAGAGCATCCAAGTAAAGGACGGGATTCATACACCGATCTCTCCGTATCCATTAGCTCACTCGATACATGCCACCACCCTCGGCCACAAACTCCAATTAAACTTCTCTAGGAAGTGAAATCTTATATATTATTTCTCAAAGTGCTGTTTGGTCTTTTCAATAAATTGGGCGACATACGAAACCGATCCTTATAAAGAAGCAATGGATTGAAAAATCGTGTTTCTTTTCACCTGCACATGGGACATTCGTATTGAAAAGGGGCGTTAAAAATTCGTAAATATTAAAAAAAGTAGTAATTCGGGACCTGTAATATCTGGTTGCCGCGCGATCTTTCGGAAGAAAACTGGAAGAAAATTACACTCGGACGGTGGCGGGAAACAAGTGAATGTTGCAATCTCAAGCATTTTTGTTTGTTTCAATTTAGTGTAGGTTGTGTAAGCACATGAACGTGATTTTCCACATTGAATAGAAATCTTGAAATACGAGAGGTTAGTGATCTTAGTGAGGTTAGGTAGTTTATAATGCTGGAATACAAAAAAAGAATTTAAGCAGAAAACAGTTTGGTTATTTGACTAACCGTGCGATTTAATCGCACGGGTTCTCACTAGTATGAATTAAAGGAGCAAGTTATTATTTTTAATGTACTCTGTTTTTGACATCTCATCCCTTTTGCTGAACAGTGGTGGCTCGTACTTAGGTTTCACTGTTAGGAATATACATTTCCTTTAATGCATTCAATATTAGTTTAGTTTACTTAATGCCTTATTTTACGTGGCGAGACTCCGGCCATCAGGCCCGCTCTTCCGTCTGACCACGCGAATTTCACTACGCTCCTTTCACCACCTAGCGGAGAAAGAAGGTATTATCTCGGGCGACGAAACAGGCGATTTGAATTTAGCTCAGAGGCTTCATTTAGGCTTGAGGATCTTTTACATGCAAGTCTACTAACATGGGACAGCCGGCTTTACTTCCCCTCCGAAGGAAGGCGTACGAAGAATTTTTTCGCCCTTACAAATCCACGGCTTCGATCGGGTTTGAACCCGCAATCTTGGGTACAACAATCCGACACGCTGACCGTTATACCATCCAAATCCGCTTATACCATTCGAATCCGCAATATTCAAAATACTGCAACAATATCGATGTTTAAGAAACCAGTTTGAAACCAAAGAGAGGCAAACGAGCCTCTGTCCGCTGCGACCAGTAGTACACATGTCACGCTCTTGACTCTATTACTGTTTTTACTTCATTTACTCTTTAGACCTCTACTTCAACATCTGGCCTTGGGTCTGCCAACCAGTCTTCTTTCGTGGGTGGGGTGGGGCGCGTCTGGTCGCCGAATGCGGGACAGCTTCCGAGAGAGATACCAATTTCCGTTCTTCTTCTGACACTAACTGCAACTGAATTTTATGAATTTCGCGTGTTATTGAACGTACATAAGTTCAGTCAATTATTGAAGACATTGAATGCATTATTCGTAATATTTGGAGAATTTATTTTTATGGTAATTTTATAGATTAAAAACATTTATGAGTCCTTTGTGTAAAGGTAGTCGTTCTGGAAGGAAGTCCCTTTTTGCCTCGCACGGTTGTGTACATTTTCGCGGCAGCCAATCTGCGAGCGTTGTTGTGAATAGGATTGTGGGAGGAAGACACTTCATTATTGCAATATATACCAGGGTAGTGGAATTTTCGAAATAAAATAATTGCTATAACATTCCCTACAGTCCTCTCAAGTGACGCGCCTCCCCAGGAATTCGCTGATCAATGAGCTTCCGAAGGTGACACATCACATTTGTGTAAAATGTGTCAAAATGTGTTGCAAAATGCTGGAGAACGATCACCATATAATCCCAAGTTCTTGTTTTCTTTGTATGAATTCTCTTCCCGTCAAATGTCTCAATGCATAACTAATACAAGAACTCGAGTGCCCGCTGGAAATCAAAACCAGACCCACGTGCGCGGGACCGGTGTATTCCTGACACGGACACTACGCAAAAGATTACGTAGTCAGTAATGTTTTAATGTAGACTTTAGTATACTTAGTTTTAACTAATTTACATGAATTTCTAGCGTTTTAGTATATATTAGTGTTCTGAATTTTGGAAATTATTAGATATTATTTTTTATTCAATGAAGCTGCAACCTCCAAATTGTTGGGGCAGCAGCTGCCACTGATTCTGAAATGTATAAATATATTAGAATGAATTCATTTACGTTCTCATTTCCTTTTAAGGAGCTCTTGTGTTTCTTTGTTGCTCAGGGTGTAAATATCTTTGATTTGTATTCCGGAAGCTTGTATACACGAATAGAAGCCACCTTTTAGACTAATGGACACGATTTTCCCCTCTGCATTATGATGGATGGTGATATGCATTGCTTTCACTATTGCTTCGTGAAATAAGTATAACGATTTGAGGAAAGTTATTTTTTCAGTATCATGGACACCCAAAATATGGATTCTGATTGTATTTCGTTTCTGAGACAGTAATTTACTACGTGTAAGAGCAAGAAAAAACCAACTCTTTTTAGTATTAGGAACCTACAAAACATGTTTTTCTCTTACAAAAATCGACGCTATTCTTGCAACTTTACAGTAATTTCTCTGCATTTTTACTGTATATTATTGTGAAATAAATGTAATTATCTTAAATCTGTTCAATTTCAACTTATTCAACTATACTCGTATATTTCTGTTCATATGCGTCAATTGCTTCTGTTACCTGCACAATGAAAGCACAAGGTAGTTAAGAACGTTCAGGACACCGTCAATGGATCGGAATGCAATGACATCGCAAGTGAAACTGGTTTTCTCCCAAGGAAACGTATCCAAGGTTCAAAAGATTCATAGAACTTCATTATGTTTTGAAGATTGTGTTTTTCCGATTCATTGACAACCATGGGGTCATCGCATCGAATCAAAATTTCAATGTACCTTGCAACATTCATCGTCGTGTGGAAATTCCTTATGTACCGTGGAAATTTTTACCCGTTTTCATGAAATGATTCAGGGTACGACCCCAGTACGCACAACAAGGTTCATGGTTTTTGTTCACGACAATGCTCGTCCTCACACAGCCAATATCGTCCAACAGTTTTCGGTAAAAAAGGGGGTGATGCAAATTGAACATCCACCATACTCGCCAGATCTTAATCCTCCAGACTTTTTCCTATTCCCACGACTCGAACTCGCTTTGAAAGGAAAGAGATTTGACGATATTCCTGACATCCAACAAAACGTGACGAGGCTTTTGAACTCCGCCCAAAAGGAGACTTCTTGCAAAGTTTCCAGGATATGTATAGCAGATGTCAGCAGTGCATAGTTATGGGAGGTGACTATTTCGAAGGACAGGAAGGTAACTTTTGTAAATATTTCATCTACGATAATGTTACAAGACTATTCACCGAACTTTATTGTCAGATGCTGTATTATAAACATTTTGTTTTCGTGAACTGAATTTTCTCTTTTTAAGTTAACATTTTGGGTAATTGACACACAAAATTACGGACGAAGCTCTCCAAATTTACTGGCAACCTTGTGAATGGTTCAACATAAAATCAATTCAATATACTATTGTATCACTAAAGTTTTAATTTTATTCTCCTTCTAGTATATTCTATTTATTTACCGATAAAAAGTAAATGTACGTAACTATAAAAGTTAAATGGAAAAGATGCAAATGTAGTTGTCCCTCCCTTGTAATTGTGGTGCCTGTTTTTATAACGAGAGATGGCGGGAATCCCTTCCGTTGGACGGTAAGATCCCGCCCCTGCATGTCGGCTTGCGGGAGGGCCCATCCTCGAGGAACCTCCCACCAGCGGGGCGCCGCCTCAGCCGCGACAAGCTCTAAAGGCGGCTCCGCACATGCGCTATTCGGCGAACAGCGAGCAACCGCTCGCCGAATCCCGAGTAGTATGTATTGGCATCAGGTGTCGGTCTTTTGGACACATCAAAGGGAGCGAAGGGAACATCGGAAGGGCCGAACACATCAGCTGGTCGGGATCGGGCGAGCAGCAGCTCACTGCTCGGCGAATGCCGAATGTGTGGAGCCACTTTAAGCTCCAGACAAGTGCGGTAGTGTAGTGCATGGGAGTGTAAGTAAAGGGGGTGAGGATAGGTCTAGGAAGAGGAAGGAAAGATCGCGCGGTCCGTGGCCCGTTTGTTGGATACTGCTCCGGCATTCACCTGGGTCGATCGGAGAAATCACGGAAAACTATGGATCAGAGCAACCGTTCGCTAGACTCCTCTTCCAGGCAGCGGCTGAACTCGATCTAGCTATGGAAATGCTGCCACTATCGAGGCTTCAACCCGATCTGAGGCCCTGCAGTGCCGTCAGTTGATGCCCTATCAGGACTCTACAGTGAGATTTTTCTTTGCCTTACAAGGTATGTCTCCCTGATACAATACGGTATTTCGCGTCTTTCTCAGTCGTGCCGCTAGATATCGCATGGTCGCGAGAGTATGAAGCAGTGCTTACGATCATGTGACATCTAGCGGCACGACCGAGAAAGACGCAAAATGCTATGTGGTATTCCATCGTGGCCATAGGAGCTTGAGTGGCAGAGTTAGAAAAATCGCACTATAGAGGCACGAGGGAGAAAGACGCAAAATGCCGTGTGGTATTGCATCGTGGCCATAGGAGCTGGAGAGGCAGAGTTGGAAAAATCGCACTATTGAGGCACGAGGAAGAAAGACGCGAAATGCCTATTCCATCGTGGCCATAGGAGCTCGAGAGGCAAAGTTGGAAAAATCGCACTATTGAGGCACGAGGGAGAAAGACGCGAAATGCCATGCGGTATTCCATCGTAGGCATAGGAGCTTGAGAGGCAGAGTTGGAAAAATCGCACTATAGAGGCACGAGGGAGAAAGACGCGAAATGCCGTGTGGTATTCCATCGTGGCCATAGGAGCTGGAGAGGCAGAGTTACAAAAATCGCACTATAGCTGCACGAGGGAGAAAGACGCGAAATGCCGTGTGGTATTCCATCGTGGCCATAGGAGCTTGAGAGGCAGAGTTGGAAAAATCGCACTATAGAGGCACGAGGGAGAAAGACGCAGAAATGCCATATGTCATTCCATCGTGGCCTTAGGAGCTCGAGAGGCAGAGTTGGAAAAATCGCACTAGAGGCACGAGGGAGAAAGACGCGAAATGCCATGTGCAATTCCGTCGTGGCCATAGGAGCTCGAGAGGCAGAGTTGGAAAAATCGCACTATAGAGGCACGAGGGAGAAAGACGCAGAAATGCCATGTGGAATTCCATCGTGGCCATAGGAGCTCGAGAGGCAGAGATGGAAAAATCGCACTATAGAGGCACGAGGGAGAAAGACGCAGAAATGCCATGTGTCATTCCATCGTGGCCATAGGAGCTCGAGAGGCAGAGTTAGAAAAATCGCACTAGAGGCACGAGGGAGAAAGACGCGAAATACCATGTGGAATTCCATCGTGGCCATAGGAGCTCGAGAGGCAGAGTTGGAAAAATCGCACAGTAGAGGCACGAGGGAGAAAGACGCAGAAATGCCATGTGTCATTCCATCGTGGCCATAGGAGCTCGAGAGGCAGAGTTGGAAAAATCGCACAGTAGAGGCACGAGGGAGAAAGACGCAGAAATGCCATGTGTCATTCCATCGTGGCCATAGGAGCTCGAGAGGCAGAGTTGGAAAAATCGCACTATAGAGGCACGAGGGAGAAAGACGCAGAAATGCCATGTGGTATTCCATCGTGGCCATAGGAGCTCGAGAGGCAGAGTTGGAAAACTCGCGCTGCAGGGGCGAGCGCAGGGCGGCGCTGCGTCGGTGGGAGGCGGTGCGGAACGACAACAACAGCGCCGCGAACGGAGCGGGGGCGGAGGTTGCGCGGGGCGGGGCGGGGCGGAAGGGCGGCGCGGAGGGGCGTTGCGCAACGGAGGGCGGCGGGCAGCAGCCGGATCCGCCAGATTGCGCGGCTGATGGTCGCCATCCGCTACCGCCCACGCGGCCGCTGGCCCCGCGCGCGTGAGCGAGGTCGCGGCCACGCGGGCGGCGGCCACGACACGCCACGCCACGCCACTCCACGCCACGCCAAGCCGCTTTTACACACGCCATGCGTACATTTGACACATTGACCGTGGAATTCAGGCATCTAAAGCTAGCAGCGCCCGGAAACCAAGTAAGAACCAATGTTAATTGTTTCGCTTTGTACAGCCCTGATTTTTGGAATATGAACACGGGGATAATGTTTTTCTAAGAGCCTAAAATTATTCTTAAATTTTGGGAAGGGTTTCAGATTTTTGAATTGAATTTAAGATCGATTCTGGGTGGGCGCTGTAAACTTTAGTCTAAACCTAGCAGCGCCCACGATTTTCGGAAATCCAGACGAGCCTAAAATTCGGGAATAGAGCATTTAATGAGCCTAAAATTTTGGATATGGTTTGGTTGAGATTGGTTTCTGGGCGCTGATAGCTTTAGATGGCTGTCGAATTCAGCCGCTTTCTGAAGGAGAATTCTAGAGGCCGGGTGCTCTGATCGGGAGTTTTCCGCGGTTTCTCCGACCGACATCAGGCGAATGACGGAGTAGTACCCTAACAAACGAACCGACGCGATCTTTCTTTCCCATTCCTTGACCTATCCTCACTCCTTAATTACACCCACTTACTCTTGCATGCACTACACTACCCATATGCCGGGAGCTTGGACGCTGTCCCGGTTAGGGTGGTGCTCTGGTGGAGGAAATAGTTTGCTGGGGCGGAAACCCGGAAGCTATCTGATAGGTCGGCGCCAGAACTCTCCGGTGGGGCGCGTTGGTTCCAGCGGGGGAAGACCACAGATTTCTTTCTGGATAGGACAAGCACTACACTAACGGATTAATGACCATAGTAGTTGAGAGCCGGAAAACAAAAGAATGCATCAACCTTGCGTTTGATATTTCTGTTAGCGATGGCGCTGCGGTCCGTGACGTCATAGCCTATCATAACACCTGGCGCCACGCCGCCTGGCGTCGCCTTCTACTCTCATGTCTTGCACCTGACTCTCGCTTTTGATGCAGTCTCTCCGAGCCAGCGACCGAGGCTATTCATTTTATTTACATATTATTTATTTAATTTTATTTGTAACTTTTATTTCGTAAATTTGCTATACAGTAATCACTTATCATTCGCGAGAGTTAGGTTCCCAAAAAACCTCGCGAATGTTGAGTCTATATTTTAATGAAGAAAGGTGGGTTAGGCTCCTGGATGTCGAAAAGCTTTTTAAAAAAGAAAGAAAAAAAGTCTGACAAACGATTGAAAAACTGAGTAAGTGCTACTAAAACAATCCACAATTGACATCCCAAAGAGCATGGGAGTGCAAGTAAGGGGTGAGGATAGGTCTAGGAAAATATAAATCAATATTTGAAACTAATTTCAAAGTTGAAAGTGAATATAGAAGTGAATATAGGATTTTTTTTGTTTTTTGGTTCATCACCCTCCTCGTTGTTTTAATATCCAAACATGGAAAAATTGGTTCTTCTATTTCTCTCTTAAATTTCGAAGTTATTTGCATGTTCGGATCACACTCGAATGCCCTTTCCACCAGCGCTTGTTGAAGTTTTAAAACGCCATACAGCTTTGACATTCAAATTGGTCCAGGACGCAGTGTCACTTCTTTTACTTCATAACGTTCGAGGAGACTTCCTTCGCTGATGATTTCGCGAAGCTGCTCTTCAGTGAAGTCATTATAATGAGAGTAGTACAGTTCCCGAAAGGCTTTTTTGTTCTTGTGGCCCCCTTACCTCCAAGGGTTCCTCCCATGTGGAACCCTTACCTCCAATTTCACGCAACTGAATTGAATTATCTTACAATTGTATTATACTATTAAAGCGACTTGAGATTCCAACTTTGATATTTTTCCAGAACGTATACTTCGGGCTGTGGTGTCTGCCGAGTTCGTTTCCCAGATAACGCTAATAAAGGAAATAAAACGTGCTCGCTTTCAAAAAAGTACGACAAAAGACTCACTCGCGAATGTTGAAGTCGCGTATGTTCCACCGGTAGCATTTCTCTAGTCGCGAATGTTCGGAACTCGCGAATATCGAGGGATTACTGTATTTCTATTTGTTCTTTAAGTCTATATCTAATTTTCTCTTCTCTATGTTAGAGACCCATTGAAGATGGGAAAAGTGTTTCTCGAAAGTTAACTTTGAGCATGGTATTATAAATATTATAATTGTGATTGTTGTGGATGATTATTCCTATCTCACATTACGGATTACCACAAGATATCTGTTACCACCGCGGAGTTTAGTGTTTGACAGATTGTGAAGCCGCAGAGCATCGCTTCGTACGTTGTCTTCTTCCCCCAGCTGCAGCGCCAGCTGATGCCTCGGATGTGTCAGTGCGGTGAGGGTAGTTGGAGGTTAGCGAGAGTTTTCATCAGTGAAAAAACAGCAGTTACAGGTTAGGGAATGTTTGCTCTTATGGCTGCCATATTCAAGAAATTCAATTGATTCAATTCATTTCTCTTATGGCTTATTCAAGAAATCAAAAGTTGGGACACTAAACGTGGGGGTATCACTTTACAGAATTACATATATAACGTTTATTCTATGAACGAGAAATGCAAGTAAAGAGTGAAATGAATACTAATAATTTGTACATGTTCCTCACCAACTGGCGAACCGTACGCTTCGCCAGTTTAGTCTGCCAAGTTTCAGTGTCAACATAAGATATTTCCTTGGGATGGCGCTGCGGTCCAGGGCGGGCTCTGAAGTAAAATTCGCCCACTTGCAGCACTGTCGGATTTGCTGGATATTTGCAGCTCACGGAGGTTGAGCCATGTGGGGTCATCGCCCTAGTGATGGACGTAGGAATAGGATGGAGAAGGAATGATCGCGTGATGTCCGTGGCAGTTGATTTAGGTAATGCTTCGGCATCCTCCTAAAGATGGTCAGTGTAATATTGTGTTAAACGTCCGTAACCGTCTTCTCGAACCAGTGACATCCTGGTTTACGAAGGATCATTTGCGTTCTCGCAACCACATACCTCAACGTTCACTTATGGGTTCGCAAGTTCCTATTTCGTAGGTAAGAACCCCAGAATCTACAGAAATCTTCCGTTTGTTGTTCGCTACAGAGTAAGACAGGAATAAAACAGAAAACGTACATTTTTGCGAATTATGTATTGTCTCTGGCAGTTTTCTAAAAACAATTAAAAATTAATAAAAAGTACATTCTTTGCGCAGAATTCAGTCAGCCACCTGAAGGATTTTGGGTCAGAAAACACCTTACAGAGCTACCGTAATGAAGTATCTTGCGTGTAAGTCGGGTCCATTCCTACGTCACAGATACCGAAGGGTCGATGTTAGGGCCGAATTATAGAAGGTCCGATCCGAAGGTCAGCCGAAGTAAATATTGAACATGATTCATCAACATCACTTTGAAAATAAACTATATAAATAATTTTTCAAAACGTAATATTAAAAATAGTTTATCAGATTTATAAAATAATTTAAAGTGTTTAAAACGTTATAGTGGACCACTGTTCAGCGGACGCCTTGCGCATGTTCTGGGTTTGTTTTTACATTATTCAGCCCCGGTCAGTCTTCACTCTCTGTGCCGCGCTGGGGAATAGATTGGGCGAAGGCCGAGGAGTGCACTTGCAACCAGTGGCTAGGCATGGGCAGGCCGGGCGATCGCCCGGGGCACGCATGTCAAGGGGCCCGATGATGAGACTGATGGGAAAAAAATTAATGAATAATTGAAAGAGAAATTAGAACTCCAGAAAGTCGTTAACGTAATTTTATAAGTCGCGGTTCAGTGGTCTGATATTTCATAAAATTCCAATTAATTTGTTTTCCTTAAATATTTAATGATAGTCATTACTTATAAGGCAGGACTCTGTGGAATGAATTAAAACAGATGCCATTGAAATTCATATTATTATTGCATGTGTTTAACTACAAGTGATTTTATTAATCACTAACTAAACACAATATTTTTTTTAGCGTTTTAAGATCACCGTGAAAATTGTATTATTTGATCACTAAATACTTTTACTTAAAACTATTATTATTTTAAAATATATATATTTTAAAATAATAATAGTTTTAGAAAGAGAGAGTTTAGAAAGAGATAGACAAAGTTTCGGGAAGAATACTTCCCGAAACTTTCTCTAGCTAAAATGTTGTAATTGTCGTTACTTGTAGAGATAAAATAACTCGGAGCTTCATCAAACAACAGACGGAGACAGTAATTTCTGTCCCCGTACCTCGTGCGATGCACAAAATGGCGGCAGACTATGACGGAGCACTATGCCGACATATACTTAATGTGTGTTTAATCTGTGTTACTTGGTGTCACTGATGATGGGAAAAACACTCCAGAACCACGTGTATGACTAAATTCTCTACATATCAAAAAAAGTTTAATCTACTATTGTGGTTGATACTTCTTTATCCTTGGAACATTATCATGGATTACCACACGATCTCTGCTGCCACCACAGAAATTTTCACATTTTTATTTTTTTCGGGGGGAGGGGCTACGTTTTGGCTTTGCCCCGGGCCCAGAACTGTCTAGCTCCGGCACTACTTGCAACCTAAAAGAGCTCCAGGACTCGTCTCTCGACCTTCTGCGCCTGTTGTTTCCGCCGCTCTCGCGATGCGCAGATGATAAAAGCGTCCGCCTTTTGTGCAAGTTTCCCGTGACGCATTCCAGGAGTAATTTTGCAGGGGAATAATTAGTCCTAGCGAGATGGTTTCGCATATGCAAAGAGAATTTGAAGACCCCACATAAAGCAAATCTTATTACAAAGATAATTGTAAGGCAATTTAGTAAGCCACTAACTTAACCATTCTTTGGAGGTGCAAAATGAAAAAGAGAGAAGGTACACTAGGCGTGAAAGGGTTAACTTAGTAACCGTAAAACAACATGAAATAACGAATGATATCATTAGAGATCGAAATAATTTTAGTATGAGACGTCAAAATATGTACACAAATATATAATGAAAACAGTAAAAATATGTAAGGAATATGTAGATTCGGATATAATATCTGATATTAAAATACATTAACTATAAAACACATTTACTTGATTAAAAATTTCATTTACTAAACATTTCCTAAACACATTTTAAAAATAATACAAACGTTTTAAAAATTATTTGGATAGCATAATTTGCTGTACATTTTGTACTATACAACTTTCCCGTGAGTAATAAAAGCTTCATCTGTTACTATTCAGGACGGTAATTTAATAGCCTGTCTAGACGCAATAGAAGGCCTCGTACAAACTGGCGATATCTACGACCAGCAAACAATCACTGCAGCGTGCAGCATTCTCATTGAAGTGTTGCACGTCGGCAACCACCAAAGTTCCTTGCAAATTAAGGTGAAAGATCTGAAACTCGGCATCAGTAATATTTCTCACACCTAAAGGTGAAAATGACCTCGGTCGCTGAAGCGCACTGAGAAAACTGAAGTACGCGCCCCTGTCTGTAAGAACATCCGACCGCATCTTCATCTAGCACATCTCATTTTGACAACACTCAATAATAATGTAGGAAATAATTCTGATTTTGTCAGCCCCGTAGCCGAGATTGCTAGGACAGTAGTGCCATAGTGGTCTTTGACCTTGGGGTCGCGGGTTCGAGTCCCGCCTCGGGCATGGTTATGTGTTCTTCCTTTCACCCCCTATCATCACCATGTCGTTTCATCCTCATACCATAACGTTACATCCAATAGTGGTCGCTAATGACCTAGTAGTTGATGCAACCTTAAATTTAAAAAATATAATTTTTTAAATACTTCTTTTCATAAAAATATGTATAACACAGAAGAAAATTGAAAAAATAAAAATATTTTGCGAAAATAGGAAAATATGTGAAATAGTACTAAATATGTAAAAATATGTAACGAAAAAATTGGTTATTGCGTAATATTTTAATAGCACATTTCAAGATTTTTAGGGCATAAAAGTACTCTCCCTAGTAATAACATGTATTACGATATTATTTCGTAAATAACTGCTCTCGGAACAAGTGTGAATCTTCTCCATTGGAAGGCGGAGGAGCGCGTGGCAGTCGCTTCCTTGGCATTTGCGCGGTTGCAAAAGCCAGCTAGCGGCATTTGCCCCAAGGTGCTCCGCGCCGCGAACTGGGCAAGAACCCACGAGTGGGCGGCGCGGCGCCGGCTTCAGCTGTTGCGGCGGAAAGTTCCAGACTAACGGCCACGACTTCGTCATTCAGTTGAACTCCGATGATTGTTGTTCATAGAGAGAGCCATGCACTATTAGAACACTTATGTTCTATCAATTGTACATTATGAAACGATGATGTAATGATGGGTATTAATACACGAGTGTGATATTACGATACGAGCGAGGAACAAGCGAGCATCGTAAACTTCACAGAGTGTATTAATACCCATTACGTCGAGTTTTATACGGTACTTTTTCTACGACTTTTAAAAGTTAAACTTTTACATTGAATCGTTTCGTGGCAGTTGACACGAAGACTTCAGCTAAGGCCACCTAGCGGACAGCTCACTAATTCTACCCTCGCCTGCTGCCGCAGGTAGCTGTGGCTACCCGTCTGCCTGTGAGGGAGTACTGCGCTAGTCAAATAGGATCAAAGTGAAATTACAATCTACTTTATTTTAAATAATATTCAACGAAAACATTCTACTATAAAAAGAAATTAAAACTGTCCAACATAATATAATATCAAATGTATTTTAATGTGCACAATCAATCGAAACATTTACTATAACAATTCTCAATGATTAATGAAGTGACAATACTTGGTTTGTAAACTTCTCTGTGATTGGTCAAGAACCTGTATCATAATGGAAGCAGTATCGTAATGAGTATCATTACGCAACTGGTTGTAGCCATCAAATGACAGCATTATACAATTGGAGTAGAAAAAATGTATTACTTCACTAATCTCAGTTTCGAAAAGTTTTGATTTTAGATAACCAAAGTAGGTGGGAGAATTAAAATAGAAAGAATGTAGCTTCTGTTATTTTCCTCATTGAATAAGAAGTATACGCGAGAGTTTAATATAAAATTAAACAAAGAAATAAAAAAAGCAAATTCAAACTATGTTAATTATGCTTATACTAATTTAACCATGTAAACATTGGAAATAATTTTTAAACATGGTGTTCCAAACTTGGAGATTTCGTGTTTTGGTTTTCAATTTTAATCGATTCACGAATGTATGTTTATTATTTAATTCTTTAATATAACACGTACACTTATTTACTATACATGCCAAAAGTTTTTTAAACGCTTGGGTTTACATGTTTTTTGGTCGGCCTCTATATCAATTATGAGTCGCACTGGCTCTCAGGAGTTTCATCCTTAGACTCAACAGTGTAATAGGATTTCGTAAATAAAATCCACTGCGGTTAGAGTGGAGCTATGAGGACGAACAGTTTCGGTTCACTATTTTAAAGGTTCACTATATCTGATAGTGGAAAAATAAACTAATTTCTTCTCGATGATTGATTTTGTTATTAGAGTTATTAGGTAAAATATCCAAACACTGCTAATCCGAAATTTCAGTATATTCATTTGTCTAAACATAATAATTTTAATTACTGGTTGCTGGTTAGTTTTTTTATTGTTACTTTTTGCAGATTCTTCTCCAGAGTCCATGCGTTCTTGACATTTAATTCTTCAGTGTTCACTCACAACATATTTTAGAACAGTTTTGGAACCCTTGAAAGACGGTTGGAACGTGTTCTTCTTTTGTACGCTCTTCATCATCACATCCGAAAACCCTTTCACAGAATTGACGATATTTTAACCGCATTCAGTATCACTAGTTTTCTTCTTGCGTCAGTGAAGTCGTCTTTCTCTTTTAGTCTCTCTCTTTCTCTCTATAATTTCCATAGATCATATATCATATCAGCTGGCATAATTTCCTCAGAGGTACGTTCCTTCTATAACTTTCATTTGCCGTAAATGCCACAAAAATAACTTAAGAGACTCTCCATCTGCAAACTTAGTGCTATTGGAATTCGCGACCCCGAACTCTGGTAAAAGATAAAAAGATGTCCCTGTTCAATTGCACATAAATGTGCGTCTTTGTTGTAGGATCTGCTCTCCTCCCAGATACCTGCCCAAAATGCTTCGACGTCATCTTGTGAATGAGTGACAGCGTTGCCATTCGGTTTTTGAGTCAGATTGCGATAGAATCTCTTCGCGTTTGTTTCAAACAACCGGTTCTGCACACGGAAATCTATTCCAAGTTTGTAACGTCTAATTCGTTGAGCCCATGCTTGAATTTTCTCTTTTAGCTTCTCAAATACGATTAGCCTGCTTGTGTCATTTTCAATTCGGTATTTTTGTTCAACATTGAATATCTTTCGTTGAACTTTAGTGGTGGGCGTTGATTTAGACGATGTCTCAGCTAAGAGCGATATTTCACGTCGAATGTAGACTATTCGTTTCATAATTATTTTTGTCCATGGGGGTTCTGGGCTGTTTACTCTGTTTTGCGGTCGGTCGTTGGTTCTTGACTGGCCCCACAATTATCTGAGAGACCTGATATCCAGTTGCATGCACGATGTGATTGATTTCAGTAATATCTATATCTATACCTGGGGACTGTGCCACCTCATTTAAGACCGAATTTACTGTCTTTATCACTCTCTTAACTTTGGCATTTTTGTATATTCTCGTCAACGGTGCACGAGATTCAACTGGAAGTGAACGAACTCTTTTTATCTCGGAGTCGATTTCGCATTATGTCCTTATCGTGTAATACATTGCCAGATGAATTTTCACCACTGACGTGTGTATCATTGGAAAGAGATGAACCTTCAACAGGATCATCGTTTTCAAGTTCTACATGTTCGTCATGTGGGTAGTTCGAGCGAAGTACATACTCCGCATTTCTCTGAATGTCAGCAAGTTGTTCTGGTGTGAATTTTCCATTGCTGAGTATGTATCGTCGTTGACTGGCAAGCTTCTTTGAGTCTATACTGCGATTTTTCTAAGAGTGACCCTCAAGGCCACTCAAATCCCATCTTTATGATGGAATATGTCACGGCATTTTGCGTCTTTCTCAGTCGTTCCGCTAGATTTCGCACGATCGCGACCGTATGAAGCAGTGCTTGCAATCATGCGACTTCTACTGGCAAGACCGAGAAAAGACGCGAAATTCTGTGACATATTCCATCGCGAAGATGGGATTTGAGTGGCCTTGAGGGTCGCTCTTAGAAAAATCGCAGTATAGGGTAGGTCTCATATCAGGTTTCCGCTTTCTCCATACCTTGAAAACTTCTATTTATGAGCCCCCATTTTTCGCTTTTGAATAGTAAAAGCACCACATCACCTCCTTTAATTCATCCCGGGTCCATCTCTGACGATGGCTTCGAGCTACTGCCGGCTCTGGGTCCCTGGGACTGACATCCGTGGGATGGCCAGACGTCGACAAGGTGACATTAGCTCGGTTTCTGAGCAGGTATGGGACATTGGTAGAACAAGGCGCGTTTATGATTCATTATATTTCTTGTTCTATGCATTTTACTCATTGGCTTAAAGTGAAGATTCGCAGGACGCAAGTTCGAGTTCACAGATCACACTTAACCCTTGGGTTGTTTCCTGCCATCCGTTACTGCGACCCACAGTGGCCTCGGGGCATCCCCCCGCAGGGCCCAGCAAGGGGTCCCTCCGATCGCCAGTCGGCATTATTAAACCCTACGGGATTTTCACTGACTGCTGAAGGCAGCCTCCTTCGCTGGCTAACGCAAGGTTCGGGCCTCCACTCTAATCAGTGGCTTGGTGTGCCAACCCAGTTTCTCTCCTGTACCCTCCATGGGCCGACAACAGGAAGTTCAAAGGTTCATAACCGTTCCCTCCGTACTTACTTCCCACTCTCCTCAATGATTCGTGTTTCCGGGCGCGTCAACTACTCAAGTCATTAGTCCCGTAAATGGAGTGCGTGTTTTTCTCGGGAGGTGGCGATGATCTTTTTTTCCCGCTGGATGGCGAGATCTGGCGCCGACCTACTGTCGACTAGCGTGGTTTCTCCTCAACCAGGTATCTCCCACCAGCGGGGCACCGCCCCAGACGGGACAAGCTGTAAGCTCCCGACCGGTCTCCCGGCATGTGTGGTAGTGTAGTGTATGTTAATGTAAGTGTGTGTGTAAGAGGAGAGGATAGGACAAGGAAGCGAAAGGAAAGATCGCGCGCGGTCCGTGGCCCGTTTGTTATGGTACTGCTCCGGCATTCCACTCTCCTCAAATTCCCCTTATTATTATTATTACTATTATTGTTGTTGTTGTGGTTGTTGTTGCTGCTGCTGCGGTGCTTAGTGCGGTGTGGTGTGCGCGCAGATGTTGGGGCGCGCGGCCCGCGTGCTGATGCGGCAGAAGCGCGCGGCGGCGGACGAGGGCGCGTCGCAGCTGTCGCGCTGCCTGTCGGTGTTCGACCTGACGCTGCTGGGCGTGGGCAGCACGCTGGGCCTGGGCGTGTACGTGCTGGCGGGCGCCGTGGCGCGCACCGAGGCCGGCCCCGCCGTCACCCTCTCCTTCCTCGTCGCCGCCATCGCCTCCGCCTTCGCCGGTACGGTTATTAATCATCCGAATCAATATATATATATATATATATATATATATATAATATATATATATATATATATTTGTGTGTGTGTGTGTATAAACTGGATGTTGTTGTATATATAAACTAGTGGTGATAGAACATCTCTTACTTTCCCGTATTAGAGGAAACAGCTACGCAGTACTGAAATATTGCACTTTATGCGCTACTAACATCTTAGCTTACAAGTCACTGTTTCCACCGCAGTGTTGTCAGAATTATGTGAATTCTAAATCTGCACAAAAATAGAATACATAAGTTTTGTAAACCTGTATTGGAAAAAGAATCCTGATACCCTGGACAGTCTAGAAATGCATTCCATAGGGCCATGATTAGAGAAGAGTATTTTAAAACCATGCAACAAATACTCTACTCACTACAAATGGTACAGCATTTGGTGTGAAAACTAAATATTTTCATGTAAATATCAACATAAATTAGACAATTATAATTCCTTTTCATACAGCTCCATTAGGTCACAACAATGACACTAATTCACAGATATTCGCGAGCGCAAAGTGAATTCCATTGTAGCAGACCCTGCATTGTCGCTATTCTGAGACCTATTCATTCTTTTTACTTATTTCAAATATTTCAAAATAAACCATTTCTAAAATATTAATGTGTAAGTGTATAACAAAAGTTCTAATGTAAGAAACGAAGAAAGAAATAATATACAAAATTGCAAATTGTAATTTACGAGGCACCCAGCTGTCTGAAGCGCAGTAAATTTATACCGGGCTATTATGTTTGTCACAAAATTATAGAAATGCTATTCGTATATTGCAAAAAAAGCATGATCGTATTTGAAGATGTTGTTTTGATAAATACATGTAATTGAGAAAAAATGTATTTTGAAAATTGGGGTTGTAAGAAAACGACGAAAACGAAGCGCAGTCAATTCTGAGCGTGCTACTTTGTTTGTAAGGAAATTATAGAAAAACGACTCATATTTTCAAAAAATTCAACATGACCTTATTTGAAGATCGGTTGTTGATGAGCATATTTCATTAAGAACTAGTGGTGCTACAGAATGGCACAGACTTTCCCGTATTAGTTTTCTATTTCGTTTGGTCTCAACTAACTTTTCGGACTTGCCAATACTCTTCACAGCTGCCATCTATCGCCGCCCAAACTACATTTTTTCGACATTTTGTTAAGTTTTCGGTTTTCCAATAGTAGAACAAAACTATTATTTTAAGAATGTAAAAAAACAATTAAACCTTGCCCTAATGGCAATTTTCGTTGAAAAATTTCGAGCCGATTCAAGAAAATGGCGTTTAAGCGCTACTGTAAATGCGAAATTTGAAGCTCTTTTTTATAGAAAAGCTTTGAGTTTTCAAAAATCTTCATTTGAAGTCATTTGAAGCACTTACACTAACAAATGTAATAGTTTTGTTTCCAAATTGCTGGAAATGTGCATTTTAAACATGAGAGAACTTTCAAAAAAATTACATTTTTGTAATTTTTGAAGAAACAAAAGAATACCCCAAAATTAACTTTACCCCATGTTAAAGACCATTTTTGAGAAAATGGTGTTTGAGCGTTTCTGAAAATGCACAATTTTGAGCTAGTTTTCACAGAAAACTATTCAATTTTCGAGAAACTTGATTTAAAGTGCATTTTATTTAAAGTACATGTTCTCATTAATATAATAATAACGTAAATATTAATAACAAGTAAAAAAATACATTTGTTCAATTTTTGAAAAAACAAAAGAATAGAGTAATATGGCGTTAATGTAATCTCATAGAGCGCAATTAGCACTATTTTTACCAAAAGTTTAAAGAAAAAATTTGGAGCCGTTTTTGAGAAAATCTGCTTTTTGTATTTTTTTTTAAATTTCAATTATAGCGTGCAACATTGCGCAAAACTAGTAACATTTTCAAAAAAAATGTACAAGACCTTAATGAAAGAACTCACTTTGGACAACAAGTTTTATTTGAAGGAAAAATCTCTACCGTGAATTTTGTAGTTCTAGGAAGACGCCGAAAAAATTTCAAACTTTGGCAATTTTCGAAAATTCAGAGTTAACCGTCAAAATGGGACCTACGCTACCTTAATAAGTGTATTTTACTTTATTCTTACAAGAAATTTAAAGAAAAAATTTGGAGTCATTTTTGAGAAAATTTTGAAAATGTCCGGGGGCCTACATGTAAAGTACCTCCAAATTTTGAAAAATCATTTTCAAAATCTCAAAGATTTGACTAGAACCAGATCTACTGGGGAATATCCTTTTTGGAAGGAATCGTACGTATGGTTTAGGCGCTAGCAGTGTTCACAGACGAACAGACGGACGGACGGGCAGACAGACAGACGGACGTTTTCCTTTCAATTGGTTTTTCGGTATCAAGGACCTAGAAAACAGGGTTTCTGACTACACCACGTGTTAGGGGATTTTTTTTCTTAATTTAGCAACTGGTTTTATCCACTTTTTCGTTTTCACGGCCCGGCAATTAATTTTTTTCCGCCGAAAATTAGCAATTTTTTCGCGTCATCTGATAGAGTACATTTACCACCATCTCTACCAAAAGTTTAAAGAGCCTTTTTGGAGAAAATTTTGTTTTCTTAATTTTTTAAAATTGCACATATTGCACGCAATATTGCACGAAGACTACTAAAATTTTGAAAAACATTTACATGATCTTTATGAAAGAACTCAATATGCAGAACAAATTTTATTTGAAGAAAAAATCTCTATCTTAAATTTTGTAGTTGGAGAAAGACGCCGAAACAAATTAAATCTTTCACAATTTTCGAAAATTCAGAGTTATCCGTGAAAATCGGACCTATGCCATGTTAATAAGTGTATTTTACTCTATTCATACAAGAAATTTAAAGAAAAAATTTGGAGGGGTTTTTGAGAAAATTTTGAAAATCCCCGGGGGCCTTCATATAAAGTACCCCCAAATTTTGAAGAATCTTTTGCAAAATCTCAAAGCTTCGACTAGAACCAGATCGACTGTGGAATATTCATTTTGGAAGAAATCGTACGTATGGTTTAGGCGCTAGCAGTGTTCACACACGGAGGGACAGACGGACGGAAGGACAGACGGACGTTTTCCTTTCAATGGGTTCTTCGGTATCAAGGGCCCACAAAACAGGGTTTCTGGCTACACTTAGAGAATACACTTAACAAGGTGACATAAGTCGGATTTTCACAGTTAACTCTGATTTTCGAAAACTGCAAAAGTTTGAATTTTTTTCGGCGTCTTCCTACAACTACAAAATAGAAGATAGAGGTATTTTCTTCAAATAAAATGACTTCTCCAAAGTGAGTTCTTTCATTATGGTCATGTACATTTTTTGAAAATTTTAGTAATTTTCGCGCAATATTGGGTGCAATATTTGCAATTTTAAAAACTTACAAAAGCAAGATTTTCTCAAAAACGGCTCCAATTTTTTTCCTTAAACTTTTGGTAGAGATAGTGCCTAATGTATTTTATGAGATGACAAAACGCCATATTGCTGTATTCTTTTGTTTTTCCAAAAAGTGGAAAAATGTAATTTGTTTGATTTCTCTCTTACGTCGTTAATATTTACATTAGCCTTGATTTGTTGAAATTATATTAAGGAGTATATGAGCTTTAAATAATGTTAAGTAAAGTTTATCGAAAACACAACTGTTTCCTGTGAAAAGTAGCTCAAATTTCCGCATTTTCAGAACCGCTCAAACGCCATTTTCTCATATATGGTTGCAATTTTTTTTTGAAACTTTCGTAACGGGTAGCGCTAATTACAGTCTTTAATATGACTAATTTTTTTCTTTAAACTTTTGGTAAGTATAGTGCTAAATGTACTTGATGAGATGATATTAATATCAAATTGCTCTTTTCTGTTCTTTCAAAAATTACAAAACTGTTATTTTTTTTACTTGTCTGTCACGTCGTTAATATTTACTTTAGCGGCAATTTGTTCACATTATATTTATATGTACATGTGCTTTAAATAATCTCATATAAAGTTTTTCGAAAACTCAATTTCTCTCTAAACCTTCCATTTTTTCAAAAACGGCTCCAAATGTTTTTCCAACTTTTCGAACAGTGATAATTGCACTCTTTAATACGGCGTAAAGTTAATTTTGAGGTATTTTTTTACAAATTAGAAAAATTAATATCTTTCTCTCTCTCTCTCTCTCTCTCTCTTTGAAAGATCTCTCACACGGTTAATATGCACATTTCCAGCAATTTGTATACACTATTGTATTTGTGAGTTGATGTACTTCAAATGACTTCTAATGATGTTTTTCTAGAACTGCGAACATTTTCTGTGAATAAGAGCTTCAAATTTCGAATTTACTGTAGCGCTGAAACGCCATTTTCTTAAAAAGGCTCCAAATTTTTAAAATAAAATTTCCATTTATGATGGGGTTTTATTGTCCTTTAATATTATTAAAAAAATATTTTCGTTCTATTACTAGGAAAGTGTCAAACTAAGAAAAGGTAAAAAAATGGACTTTTGGCGGCAATAGATGGCAGCTGGCAAGAATATGTGGCAAGTCTGAATAGCTAGCCGAGTCCAAAGGTAATAGAAAACTAATACACGAAAGTCTGTGCCATTCTATAGCACCACTAGTTCTTATTGTTATTACTAGGGCTCGGATAATTATGTACCAAAAATTGGGAAAATATGAACATATATATGTATCATAATATACAGAAATATGTACTTAAAAGTATGAAATATGTAACATTAAATATCAAGATATCAATATTTTTTTATTAAAATACCTTTATCTTAGTATATATTGTTCTGGAGACTTAATACAAAGACTAGAATTAAACATTATAGTTCTCATAATCCTATTATTTACAAAAATCCCGTATCAATAAGAAACCTATATCGTTTCCGATATTATTTCAGTAGTATACCTTCCCTTTGCTGCTCTAACACGCAAACGATGAGGTCTCAAAAATAAGGTCTCTAAAGAAAGAGAACTTCAAGGAGACGTGAGGAATTGCATTTTGACTTTAAAAATAAGAAGGATTTGTTTAAAAAGGTATCTAAATATTAATGTAAAATACACTTTCTATTCTTCTCCGTGTTTTCTGGATCCAGTGTGACGGAATTGTCCTCTCATAGCACCGCACTAATAGCACAAATTGTTTCGAATCCTGAGTTTTTCTCCAGAACGAAAGACCTCTTTTTCTTCAGTAGATCCCTCTATTGATCCTCGAAGCAACTGCTGACTGGGTAATTTCAAAGCTACCAGAAAGTTTCAGGGAAGATGTTTACAAAACTTTAATTGTAGTGCTTACTGAAAAATGAGGCAATATAGTTATTCACATTTTTGAGTATCAAACAATTGCTTCGATAAGCCTATAGATCCCGCAGCTTCACAATCAAATTGATGTATAACTTGTTTTACAAAATCAAAATTTTGAGTATTGTAGCTCATAGCGTCGATCCAGGTGCCCCATCTCGTTAATCCTTTTTTGTATTGGAAATCAATGTTTCAACTTTATCAAACTGAGATCTAATCAGTTCTGCAAACGCAATGCACGCACAAGATAGGTTAGAAGTAGTAATTTTGGAACATTGCCTGCAGGGCTTCTGCTGCCTTGCACATGTACGGCGCTGCACTAGTACCGGAAGGAAAACATTATGTTTAACTTCATTAGGCCACAAAAATCCCGTTGTATTGTTAAAAAGTTTTGTAATAGTTTGATGGTTGCATTTGGGTAACACTTCACAAGTTAACAAAATAAGACACTTTTAAACGTTCATTAAACCTATCACAACCTTGCCAATACAATTTCCTTGCACATCAGTTCCACAGCGAGATTTTACTTCAGATTTTTGGTCCAAAGAGATACTTTACGAACAACGGTAGAGGGACGCATGTAAAAATCAGGGAAAGAAAAATGTCAACAGCCCTTCTTGAGCTGGTGCGTGTAGTTTCTGGTGAAGGGTATCAAGGTCAAAGGAGACCTCTAAAATATGCGAAGTGGGTGTGCGATATCGCCTGCTAAAGATATCATTTTCACAAATTTCAAACTTCCTTTCTGTTCTCTGCGATACTCGCGCTGGAAACTAACAGAACAGAATCTTTGGATTGCATCGTCGCCTTTCCCTTTTACTTCCAATATCGTTGGCATTTATGGATACACTCATTTCAGCGGGTAATAATAGCTTCATTTTAGTGAGGGGGCTACAGAAAAAAATGTTTGACAATGCTGAATTGTTTGTTTGGATGATTCCTTATGAAAAACAGATAGGAAAGGTAAAGAATTATTTTTTTAAATGAAAGATAATGGAAAAAATCAGTAATATGTAAAAATATGTTCATTTGTGTAAAATATGTAAATATATGTACTAAAAACTCAACGATTTTGGCCACTAGCCGATGTAAAACGTGAACATATCGTTGATTCGACTTGATAGAGTTACTTTAGGAAAATATGTAATTACATAATTATCCGGGCCCTAGTTATTACTATTAGAATATACAATCCCATGTAGGGTTAAGGTCTCCTGATTTCAAAATTATCGTTATTACTGACTTATGAAAACTGACTTTTATTAACCTACCCTCACTATTATCCACATTATATATGTAATATGAGGTGAAGATCAAGAGAATGATCATGTTATCAAAATTCTGAGGAGTGAGCGCCGTGCAGCCACGCCAAGAGCGCCGCCTTCACCCAGGGTCTCCTCTTTGGCACGAGGAAGTTTCTCCGAGCGGCGAGTTGCCGCATTGGAAGCCTTGTCCCCGCGCCACGCGTCATTTTTTCTTCCCTGGCGGGAATACGCTCGCAATTTCACAAAAACAGGAAATCGCACACGACTCATCACATTGCGTCGCAGCTCCATTCAGAGATCCCAATGCAATTTTCAATCATCTCATATTCACACAGAATTGAAGGGTTGGAAGCAGTAACATGGTAACCAACATGAGGCTCCAACCAACAGCGATGTTATCGTCAATAGAAGCTAGGCAAAAACTTAATTTTCTTGAAAACTTTGTTTTAAGTATCACTCGGCTTCACTCGCTCGAGAAATGTATCCTAAGAGGAAAACTTTCAATGCACGAGAGATTAAGGCATTAAGGCACTATTCATAACTATTCTGTTCGTTTGTAAATTGTGTATTACCACGTTATTGTTTCCAACCCTTCAATTAAACTATTGACAAGGGTAAACTTGTTCGTTTATTAAATATCAGTAAGAGCAATCATCAAAAGATGTTATGTAATATAATATTTCTGTTCTTCGTCACTTCAATATTTTTCTACATCGCTTTGCGAGCACTTTCGTATCTCGATGGGTGACAAAAAATGTTTTTTCTCCCCCCGTCTTATTCCTATCGATGAGAAATTAATTACATGTATTATTCTTACATGTAGAGAGTATTTAGGGAGGAAACATCGAAACTTCGAAAATTAACTTTTAAGTCAGTTTTAATTTGTCTTGTAATTTGTCTCATAAACTTCTTCGGGAATTCGAATGGCTAGACCGCAATAAGCACTCAAAAGTTGATTTCAAGAAAAGGCTTTCTTAGAAAAATTTGCATTTAAGAAACACATTAACACCCCACAAACATGTAAATACTTTATTATTTACAAAAGAAATTAATATATTTTTTCACAAAGAAAAATCACAAACAGAAACAGGAGTTTATTAGACTAAATATGCTTAAAACTGACTTGAGAGATTATTTTTAAAGTTCCGTTGTTTTCTTCCTGGACATCTGTGTATACGCCGATTTAAACATGGTGGTGCCTCAAGGTCACGAGCTGGTCGGGGAGGGGGGCACTGTCATCAATCGGGAGCTTCGTTACGATTTAAATTTTTGGTGTTGGATCTACCGATTGGATGACAATGTCCCCTCTTCTTCCAGCTCGTGGCCTTGACGCGCCTTGTGTGTGTGTGTGTATACACACACACATATATTTACATATATGGAATATATAATTTGTATACACGCATATATATATATATATATGTATTTATATATAAGTGTGTGTATTTATTTAGAATGACGTATGTTTACGTCATTGAATGTGCCAATGATTGATTCCTTGAGGGCTGCTGAAGTGCGTGCTCTGCGCAGGGCTGTGCTACGCGGAGTTCGCCGCCCGCGTGCCGCGCGCGGGGTCTGCCTACGTCTACAGCTACGTCACCGTGGGCGAGTTCGTGGCGTATATCATCGGCTGGAACCTCATCCTGGAGTACGTCATAGGCAAGTGAAAGTGCCGGCGCCCAGCGGGAACCGGCGGGCGCGGAAAGTGGGTCGCGACGCGGCGTAAGCGGCGCCCAAGGTCGGGGCCCAACCGGTTCCCCGCACCTGCTGCGAATATTCGCTCGGGTTTGGCCGCTCAGCAGGTCGGTCGATGCAGAATGTTTCCACCGCCCGCCTTGGTGTGGTTAGGGGTTTGTGGTATTAATTTTTAAAATATGTTGTATTTATTGTTGATTCGTACCTGGGCTCAAACTTGTCCATTGCCTACCCACAACATGCGTTGAATGGTTGAAAAAATTATAATTTGGCGGCCACCATTACGAACTATTTTTGATACCCGTATATGCGCCAGGAACTGAAATACAATGGTTTCGTTTTATCTGCTCTTTGCCTCGTTCCAAGATCAGAAAATTGATTAGGACATGCAAATTAAATTAACTTTTCCAGCGCATTTAATCAGGAGGTCCTTTTACAAGGCAGTCGCACCAAACGGACCGCTCAGGGTTGGCTGCCCTTCCACAACGCCCATTCGGGTTGCAACCCTCGAACTTTGTTTGCTAGGTCAGTAGGCCAGCCATTTACAGTAACTTCAGAGTCGGCGATAGTTCAAGGATCTGTCTTTTGTTTTCGATATTCCCAAATATCGGCAAAGATGCTGTTCATTAACATGAGTTCTTTCTTTCCAGAATAGCCCATATTGTTTAATTCTGTATAATCAAATGTCTGTGAGATTAGCGGCAACATGTGCCCTAAGGTTGGTGGCTCGTAATATGACAAGATTACGATGGAAACCGAACCAAACCTCTCCGCTAATAAGATCCAGCACTACACTATCTTTAACTCCACAATGTGAATGGTTTTATTAAGAAATTGGCGGGTAATCTAGTAAATATTTCAGGGGAGAGGGGCAACTTCATTTGATACACCCTCCAATAATGCTTTTCAAATAAAGAAGAAACTTATATGGTTTGCTTGATATTAAAAAAAAGTGTATTAATAGTGAAATGTGATGCAATCAATATCTTTTGGTTTTGGGGGAAGCCACAATGCCCACGACACCCGCCTTCCGTACCTGCCGCTATAAGGCATATCGTATCATGTGAAGAATCGCAACCCGAGGCATGGCCATGCATCCCGTGAATTCCATTGGTCGGTTTCGTTGTCGAGGTGTGGCCTGAATCTCGGCGGACCGACCGACCTCGAGTCCTTGTCGCATTTCCGCCGGACAGCTCTCATGCAAATCGGACAATACGTATTTCATGAAACCCGCCCAAGCGGAAAACAGACCGATCGGCGTAATTTTGCCCAGCTGCCCATATGGATTTTGATTTTTTTCTGAGAACAGTCTTTCCTGGTTCGTGGTCCTTAATTAGAAGAGAGATCATACGTTTTTGGAGGCTGGACGGATCCATAAAATTTTGTTTTAAATGAACATACGGAAAGGATGTTTCAGATAGATGAAGATAAACACGCGAGGCCATGACCATGGGATGGCACTTGCGGGGGTTTTAAGAACAGAAATAAGACGATTGCAGCACGAAATTGCAGCCAAGGCACTTAATTACCCCTGTTATGCCAAACCCACTGCTGTCCATTTCCCGTGTTGTGCCAATTCCCCACTTCAGAACGTTAACAAGCACATCAACGTTTAGACGATTTGTTATTTTTATTTTTGGTATTGATGTTTTCAAAATTTGTATCACATATATATGTTAGATCTCAGACTATGAAGTATTGTATTCTCTGCTTATGAAGTTTCTATGTGAAATGTAATTTGACTGCCGGAAACAATTACGAAGCACCGCGAAAGTGTGTCACAATTCTCGAATATATTTCGTGTGTCCGTGCTTCCATCAGGTTGTTACTGACAGACACCTTTCTGTCTACCAGTAGGCGTTCCACGCACCTCAGCCTTCTGCTAAACTGACCTCCCCCTGCTTCCTTCAGAATTTTAAAAACATATTTTGGGGGGGTTTTAAAAACTTAAAACTCCACTTGGATATTTTAAGGCACCTGTAGATGTGGTCTATAGCTCTTAACGAAATTCGATTCCTCTTAATGAGACAAACACACGATTGGTAATATTCTGGAAGAATTCTAAAGAAAACGTGTTTTAGGGATTCCAAGGCACCTAAAGCAATACGTAAACATAGGACTGTAAATCACTATACGGACTTTCCGACAAAAAATGGATCTTTATGATTTTCTTCATCATACTGACAATGAAGTTTAATTTTGTACTGAAGCAATTTTTTTAAAAAAATACGAATTGATATTTTTAATGTAATTTGTGCATAGGTAAGGCAAAAACTTGTAACTTGAAAATGCTTGCCGGAAGCGCCACGATAAGCTAGGAGGCATGTGTTCTTGTTTTCGAAGATGAAGAATATGCCTAAGAAAGGGTAACGATAATGGTCCTTTCAATGCAGAGATAGGAAACATTAAACTAAGCAGTTCAAGCTATAATAAAATCATGTTTTGGAGATAACACAAGTATTATCCAAATTCGTTTCATTTCTTGTTAAAAAAATTCATTTTGAATTATGTTTAAATTATGCTGATATTTTTAAAGTCACAAAAGTAGAAATTCATTTATTATCCCCAAATCTCCATTTTCATTCAGTCCATTCTTAGTGATTTAAAAGTTGAAGAATCCTTTTAAAGTTCGCATATCCTTTTAGTCATTCAAACACCTCTAAGCGAGCGACCAATTAATAGTACGGAACATGGGCGAAGTACTGTAGAAACGAAGGTAGGAGCATCGCATTTTGTTTCTCGGTACTACCAGGCAATGTCGAAACCAAGGTATCCTTCTGGTATGTTTTGTCCTTCGACCTTCAGAATCAAGGTCCAACAAGCGTGTTGGTTGAGCTCGACAGAGTGTCGGAAAGTGACTTTTGTGGAAACTGTTCGTCGGAGGCTTCCTCAGCTAGAATGCACGTGTAATGAATGACCGGAAGACTCCGCGTCCTTGTCAGAAGGACCGACGTATCACGCCACCTGGGGCTGAACGCTTGACGATAACCTGCGTCGTGTATGATGGTCTGCGTCGGAATGCAATTTGCAAATCAGTATTGAAAACAACAACAACAACAACAACATTGTTTCTAAGTCTACGTGAAAATGGTTCTTTGAGATCTAAGAGATTCTGATTTAAAATTAGTGCATGTGTTTATTTATTGCACCGTCGCGTCGTTAATTTCCTTTCATTCAAGACATTTCTCACAATTTCAGGGACTGTGAGACTGTAAGAAAGCAATTAGTGTTCTTGATTCTTACTTAAGTATTCTACTAGAGAACTGTTTTAAAATAAAAATGTGAGTCCCATTCGACGTTGGAACAGATCTCTGATGATCGCGTTTAAGTTGATTTGGTTTTAATTCGTATGGAATTTTATTAAATAATGTGTTCTATACATTCTTATTTGTCTACTTCTTCCATCTTTCTTAACCCGCATACCCAGACTTATTCGTCTCATCTTGCAACAATTTTCGTTGTCTTTCAAGACAGTTGTATATTGCAAAATTGGCTGTTGTAGAGCAGTATATCAGAAGTATGTATATTACTAATTTTTAACTAATACGCGCAGAAATAAAAAAAACTGATATTACAGGTCATGTGCGAGGTGACTATGGCTTTATTAGATACCCAGTAGCTCGGAAAAATACAAAAACACTAAAACGATTTCGATTTTCACTAAAAATACGAATATTCGATTGTATTCTTCCGCCCAGTCTCTTACTGAGCATACCCATTGAATTCCATACTCAGTACATTACTGTATTCGTCGCAGCTTAAGTCATGCAAGGCGCCGAGGAAAAGGCCCCGCTATTAAATATTTGTTGCTCATGGACTACGTTTTGGAATTACTTTCTCGTCATTCAATGTAGTAAGTGTATAAGTATTGTAATGCTGCAACGGAAATGGGCCATTTTTCGTCAGAAAAGCTCATATTGTTCGTCTCTAATATCAAGAAAGTCGATAAATCTCGTTCCTATGTATTGTAAATTACTTCCTCTAACACGTGTAGTCATAATACGCGGTTTTTGAGTCTTGATACCGAAAAATTGGTTTACGGTCTAACGTCAAGATTCTGTCTATGCTTAATACTATCACCTAAACCGTCCAGAAAATTTTCTCCAAAATTATATTCCCCAATCGACGGGGCCGAACTAAAGGCCTTGCGAATGTCAAACGAATATTTTTGAGCGTACTTTATATAAACCCTTAACTTTTTCAAAATTTTCTCAACAATGGATTCACATTTTTGGATGATTTTTTCCCCTCAGATAGAGCAGTGGACGATTAAAAATGGTGGCAGGACTCGTTTTCGTTAAACTTTCTGAAATTTTGAAAATTGCAAAAGTTACAAATAATGCCGTACGTGCTGTTGTAGCACAAGTAATTTTATATTCTTAGCATGTAAAAAAAGGTTGTATTCGTACCATTCGTGTACAGTATACTACATTATGTGCAGTATTTGTGAAGGCTTTTTGTTAAAATATTTAATTTATTGCTGTTTTACACGAATGTTTTATTTGTTGTTCATGCGAGTGCTGCTTTTTAGAAAACCATTTTATTTTGTTTTACTGGTATTATATTAGTTCCGAGAATTTAAAATGGATTTCCCGACTGCGTCTTGAGTGTATTTTTTCGCACGTTTCTTTTGGTGGATCAACAGCAGAACTACGTCTTTCAATAAGCGTATGCAAGTCCCAGGAGAAAAAAAAAGTATTGTCATTATGAAGCTCCTGTGACTTGTAAACTTCAAAAAACGTTCCTGCTTATTTTGAAAAGAATTATATCGCATATTTATTTGACAATAAGTTACCCATTCCGACACTCGTAGCGGGTACGTTTCTGTCTACCATCGCTTTTTTTCTGTGAAAATCGAAAATTCAAAGTGATAATTTCTAAGATTGAAAATAAGAATTGCTAATATTAAGTATATTAAAGTTTTTTAATGAATTAAATTATAACATCTGAAATTAAAAGATTTAAACAGCTAAAAAAACAAATTCAATTTCCTTCTTTTTCAAATAATAGTGGAGTCCTTTAAAAATGTTGTGGCATTTCTTGTTAATCATTGGTCACTGACCCTTGACTCAGTAGCCGGTTCACCTTAAACCTACTAACCTTAAGAGGCTGTTGACAACCATCACCGTATTCCCGTTCCTAATCTCCAGAAATTGCAATCGAATTTCTGTGAAGAATTAAGTAAATAAAATTACATTTTGAACGTGATAGTGCATTAGGATATGTGCTTGTCATTGACCCAAAAATTCTAATATTTGTTATAACAGATAGTACATCTGGAGGTGATCAGAACTTCCAATTAATTCGTTACATTGACAACAAAAGTGATAAAACAGCGCATCGAAAGAAATTAAAATTAATATCAACACGTTTAACAGATGGCCTTCTGTGTATTAAGCATTATTATAATATCCAGTTTACGAGCAACACTGTTAATTCACATATAATACATGTACGTTTCTTTACAACACATGGCCTAATGACATTAAAAACTAAAATCTATAAAGAAATTTAAGTTCAGAATCATATCGTTTGTGCTCCATAACTGTTTCTATACAATTTCAGACTATACCGACCATCCAAAAGAAAAATAATATTTATTTATACTTATTAACAGTGATAATCCATTAATTTACATTTGTATTATATTATTTCCAAAATACTGTAACAAGTAATGTTCTTTAGCTTCTGGATCAATGACCCCCCCGTTTCGATCATGTTTCGCCCAGTTTCCCTAATCCATTAAGCAAATGCTGAGAGGACCTCTTGTTTTGTTCCTGGACGTTAATATATCTTCACCATGTGCACGTTCCGTTGATCTCTCATTTTCTTATTTGTGGTAAGAACAGAGCTGGGGATATGTGTTACTACTTTGTTAGCAATACTGAAAACTCAAATCTGTAGTTCATTTACCAATGCAAAGAATCTTCTATAACTCGGGAGTGAAAATGTCTAGTTTTCAAAAGAAGCTAACTTCGCTTTGTGGAACTTTCATTCATCATTCAACTATTAATGGTTAAAAGATGGGAAAGATATTCTGGAGTTCAAGAAAAGTGCGCAGTTTGTACTTCGCACCTATACATCGCATACACTTTTTACTTTTCATTGACGAAGTAAATCAAACCAAACTTTTTTTTAGAATTGAGGATTAAAGTTCTTCCAAGAATATTTCCCTACGTGCTTTAGAATGTTTCATGTTTTCCACAGTTTCATTGTTTAATAATCATTTAGGGAGTCGATGGATTCAGTGTCCTTCCTATTTCAGTGGAAAGGGAAAGAGCAGCTTCTGTTGAAACTTCCAGGTGCCTGGGATGTTTAATTCACTGGAGTCAATAAATTATTCTGGTTGAGGATATTCTGTAACCTTCGTCTACCTGCTTAGAATCAATTCACATCGTCTTTCTCTCTCTGCAATTGAACATCGTCTGAAACAGTCTTGGTTTCCGAGAAATAGATGCGTTAACATTGGTTGTAGAAAATGCCGCTTGTCAGTATTGGACTTGTACTTCACCGTTTTCCAATTAGTTGCAAGTTTGTCCCAAACGCAATTAAAAATGAAATATTAGATAGGAAAGGAGGTGTTGCAAAAGAAGAAATCGAAAGGGAGATTAAAACTGGAAAATTACGAAGAGTAACAGTATCGCTTCAACTTTTGTGTTGATTGCAAACAGAAGCTGCCGAAAGAGTCGGGTGGCTGCTCGTGAGCCGGGCAGTTCCGGCGCGGCGAGGGGGTGGGGGGCGGTGGCCTCGCGGTCCACGCGGCGACGCCCGCGGACGGCGGCGCTGGCGGCGCTGGTCAAGGTCGCTCCGCATTGGCCTAGGCCTGGAGTCCGGTGCCAGCTGACCGCCCCGCCCCGCCCGCCGGCCTCACGCCCAGCCCACGCCCGCCCATACTCCTCGTACGCTCGTCCGCGCTCACGGCCCCGCACTCTGTCTACCCCCTACCCAATCCACCCAACCCCTCTTCGCGTGTTCGCCTCTTCCCCACTTTGCCTGTAGTCGACTTTGCCTCTTGTCGACTTTTCCTCTTGCCCGTTTTGCCTCTTGCCCGCTTCGCCTCTTGCCCGTTTTGCCTCTTGCCCGCTTCGCCTCTTGCCCGCTTCGCTTCTTGCCCGCATCGCCTCTTGCCCGCATCGCCTCTTGCCCGCTTCGCCTCTTGCCCGCTTCGCCTCTTGCCCGCTTCGCCTCTTGCCCGCTTCGCCTCTTGCCCGCTTCGCCTCTTGCCCGCTTCGCCACTTGCCCGCTTTACCTCTTGCCCGCTCTTCCTCTTGCCCGCTTTGCCTCTTGCCCGCTTTGCCTCTTGCCCGCTTTGCCTCTTGCCCGCTTTGCCTCTTGCCCGCTTTGCCTCTTGCCCGCTTTGCCTCTTGCCCGCTTTGCCTCTTGCCCGCTTTGCCTCTTGCCCGCTTCGCCTCTTGACCGCTTTGCCTCTTGCCCGCTTCGCCTCTTGCCCGCTTCGCCTCTTGCACGCTTCGCCCCTTGCCCGCTTGACCTCTTCCCTGCTTCGTCTTTTGTCCACTTTGCCTCTTCCCCGCTTCGCCCGGATCCGTCTCGCCACTTGCTCTCCTACTCCCCGTCCCGCCTCTTCTCTGCTCCACTTCGCCAGGTAAGCTGTTCGTTTGGTTTAAAGGGTTGTGCAACTGGCGGCCGCGGGTCGCATGCCCTCCTAGCGCTAGAGAACATAGCACTCGCTCTGTGAGAGTCAACACCCCCTTAATGTAAAAGCACATTCATATTTAGATTTAAATTTTTTTTCTAGTAAATTCAGAAATTCAAAATCTCCCAATGTGTTTCAATGCGATGTGCATGCTACTGCTTGATATCACGTATGCTTCAATTTCGCCTCTCCCGTTTCAGAGCTGGCGGGCAAAGTACCGAGCTAAACAATATGGGAAAGTCAGGTGTGGATCGCCCGAGTAATGAAAATGTAGCTCGCAAACATATTAAAGGTTTTAGTTGCGGCCCTTGAAGCCTTACAAGTTGGACACCCCTGCTTTAAATCGTCTCTGAACGCAGACTCGTGGTTGTGTGCGCGCCAAGTCTGCGTGACGAGGCTTCCGTTGCCTTGGAGAGTGGGTTGCCCTGAAGCGCGGGCGGGGCCAGTGGGAATCGGAGATTGGGTCCAGACAAGCGCCGGCAACGCTCGAGGTCGGCTGCTTCAAAGGATGAATCTTATTTCGCTGCTGCACACTGGTCGATGCAACGGAAAGACACAAGTCATGGTTTGATTTAAGAAATCTTGTGAACATCACTGTCCATTGCACCGAGTTTCGAAGCAGAGGGTGCGAAACAGCAATTCTCTCTCAGAGGGAGGAGCAGAGGCGTATCTAGGTATTCAGGCGCCCCTGGCAAGCATAGAATTTGCGCCCCTGTCAGGATACTTCAAATTAGGGTTGTTGTTATTTGTTTTAGCGGGTATATTCTAAATAGCGCCCCTTATGTTTGGCGCCCATGGCACGTACCATGTCTGCCACACCGTAGATACGCCTCTGGGGAGGAGGTTGATCTCTCATCTTTGCTAATGCTGCATACTCGGAATAAATCCTAAGAATACTCTTGGGAAAGTTTCATGAATTTGGAGTCGTTGAGTTGGACACTTCAAAAGAAGGATAAATCATTCATGAGACAGCTAGATATGCGTGAAGTGTGTCCCTGCCAGGGATAAATAAATTTTTTTGTAAGAAGGAGTCCCCGAGGTCTAGGTGGGGACAGGTTTCGCCAAACCCTTCGTCATTTCACAACATGGTTCCATTTCTTTACACTAAGCTTTTATCTATATTCTTACGACAAAAGTTTTCTCATGCAGAAAAAAATAATGGCAATGTTATGAAAGCAGAACGATTTTTTCATTACCTAAGAATTGTACGCAGTACATTATTTGAAAGACCGCTTACATTACGTATTTTCTTGTTTAGGTGTAATATGTCCATTAGGCTCTGAGTGTTGAAACTACCCAGATATTTCGAAATGCATTACCGTATTTTTGCTTGAACGCGTTGGCTGCCGTGAGAAGCATAACGTGATGCTCACTGAATTGATCAGGATGGCTTTGAGCATCAACAGTTGATTCTCTGTCATGATGAGTTAATGTTAGCTCGGCGAAAAGATTCATCATTATATTGGCTATTGTGGCAGTCAAGGAATGTTATTTGTTCGTATTTTCCTTGTGAGTATTTCACGAATGTCTGGTTTAATATTGCCCTTAATCTTCAAGGGGACTATGGGCGAAGGGATCTCTAAAAGCTCGACTACATTCAACTTCCTTCGAGGAAATGTACAGCATGTCCCAAAACAAAAAGCAACTTTGAAAAGTGTTGAGAAAAGAATGCTGATATTTCATGTCCGTACTGTTTTGCATACTGTCCGTTACTTTGGTCGCATTTGTTTCCATTGAATGTGAGGAAATGTCTGTCATTCAGGTCACAAACCTCTCTTCCATACTTTCTCTTACGACTTCATAAAATAAAATTTTAAAAAATTTACAATTGCTTCGTGGTCGTTGAATAATCTCTAATATACTCAGCGGTATTAGAAGGGCATAGCAGGCGTTTCATTATATATGAAAAGAGCTGAACATAACAAAATAAAACAAATTGATGAAAGGAATGAAAATGTAATGGAAGGTGTACTTGAGGCCTGTGTTTACATTTTCTTACCTTTTCATAAATCCGTAAGTATCGTAATCTTATGGCTGGAAACAGCGAATTGAGAGTATGTAAGTCGAAACTTGAATGTCTAATACTCAGAGAACAGATGGCGAGAACAGTATTTTGCGAAAAATACACCTAAACGATTCTCATTAAATTCCAAAATATGAATATGACTTTTGTTATGGGTATTATGCATGAACAGCGTATATCTTGTATGTCCTTGTTTTCCAAGCGGGTTACTTCCGTGTTCGAAGCCAAAAAATGAAAATTAAAACTGTTGGTCACACGCGCTGTACCCGAGCGAACCTGGTGACAACGACGAGAACCAGTAGTGCTGTCTAGGACGAACACTAGCGAACTCTATATGTGTGCAGGCACAGCGTCGGTGGCTCGGGGCCTGAGCAGCTACATCGACAGCCTGGCAGGTGGCGCCATGGAGAACGCCACCATGGAGGTGATGCCCATGGGGGTGTCCTTCCTATCACCCTTCCCGGACTTCTTCGCCTTCGGCATCGTCATGTTGCTCACAGGTATGAGATGACATGTCGATAGTAAACATTAATTTAAGGAAAGAGAGGAAAGATGTTTCAATAAAACTCACCTTAAATTGTTCCCAAATTAGAACGCACAATTTAGTGGCAAATTATACACTCTAAAACCATTTCCAAATGAAAATTAATAAATGAAATATCACATATCATGTATTGATACACTGTAACATAATATATATGCTACACATAAAAAGCTTCAAACCATTTCTGAGCATTGACAAACAAATTTCTCTCCAGTCCTAAAAATTTTTTGAACAAAATTTGAAAATCTTAAACTTTGCATTAAACATATGTCACGTAAATAATGTATAATTTTATGAGACACATATCTAACATTCATATTTATTCACTTTAGTTCTATTTAAGGGTAATTTAACCAAATACTTGTCCATGGTAAAAACCGAAGACGTGAATGAACATTGCAATCACAATCACTAAAGAATACTTTATGGGCAGCGATGATATGGCGGTATTTGTGGATCTGAGTTGCCAAGCAGCACCTAGCTAATTTCCACAACTCCTTGGCAATCTCTTTTAAGAATGAATTTTTTCAAAACATTATTTTAGAATCCTTAACAACAATTTCAGATCTTCCTTCTCTTTCTTTCATTTCTGATTCCAGCAAGATACGATCCCTTCCATCTTGCCAAACCTCGATTGCCACTTACATTTCTTCCTTCTTTTGTAGCACGCTTGTCATCACCAGTTCTCTTCCATCAAACATTCAGAAGTATTTGCTCTTATACCGGTTTTCTATAACACATATAACTATGGAAATGTTTTTAAAAATGTGAAAATAACATGCGCTTTATTTGTATTAAAAACTTTTTCTCGTTCGTCAGATTATTGAGAATAATTGTTCAATATTATACATATGAAGACTACATATTTTTAGAAAAAAATTATTTACAAAGCGTTTATTTCAAAATTTGCATTTGGATATTCATCATTCCGACCGCGCGGGGAGTATATCTAATTCACTTTTATACCCATTCGTTTTAACATACAGTATTCACCATCCTTTGAATGCGTGCTCACTGCGGGAAACGCGATTACGCTCTGGTGTTCCCTGGAGGAATCAGACGAATCCCTTCCACGTGCATTTCAAAGTGCACTTCCAAATGAAATCTGTTAGTCGTATCAGAGTTTGTCGGGTATCAGATGTGACAAAGTGTTCAAGATTGCACTGATTAGTTATCAAAGGGCAACGTTGACGCACATTTTATGGCATGGACTTCTTTTGGGTTGAGATCGTGATTCATGTGACGTTTTGTTGCAGGAGTACTGTCGCTAGGCGTCAAGGAATCCACCCTTCTTAACAACTTGTTCACCGGCCTCAACATCGCCACTGTGCTCATTGTCATCATAGCTGGTTCTTTGAAGGGTAAGTCAAATTGACGCTCATATTAATTTTTTTCCACGTTTTTTTTTCTGTTTTTTGCTGAACACGTTACTCCCTATTGGATGAAAATCGAATCAGACACCAGTTATCCTCAATGACTAGTCGCAAAATTACCTGTTTGTTCAGCGAAGATAACGGATAAGGAAGGAAACATAATGAACACACACAAAATATATATTGTATTAAATAATGCTATTTATTAGTTGAGACTAAGACTTCACCATTGCATTACTTACTCACCAATGAACCAATATTCCGTCAATATTATTGTACTGTACAGAGAAATCTGGGTTTATTTTTGCACAATAGTTGATTGCAGAAAGTAATTGCAGGCAAATACACTCAAATATTTGTCTTCAGAAGAAGAAAGTCACTTGTAATACAGGTCGTCCTATCGAAAATCTGCAGTTTGCACAGGTACGTTGTTGAAAATTGAAGAACCTAGTGCAGGAAGTAGATTTCGAGCGATTGATGTCCTAATGCAGAGGTTACCTTTTAAATCAACAAGTTTTGCCGCAATGATCCCCACTGCGAAAGTTCCTCTTCCACAAGGGACGCGAACCACTGCCTGAAGACTGCGGAGTCTCCTCGGCTCTGAGTCTAGCAGAACGCGACCCGCCCCCGAGACAGCCCTCACTAAAGGCTTGGAGGAAATGTTCAAGCAGAGGGAAAATTGTAAATTTTCTCCAGAGGGGAGGACGTTTAAAATAACAAAGATTGTGAACAGTCAGAAGTGTCATGACGAAACCAGCATTTTAATTTTTTGCTATGAGATGAATAGGGACAGTGTGTATATGCACTAATAATATATTAAATATGAATGCATTTATGCAATAAAAAATTGCAAATATGAACAATAAATTCCTAATTTTTACGGCCAGACATACATTCATTCAGGACTTTACCCTTTCCAGACCTCTTAATGAAATTTCACAGAGTATAATGTTGGTTTCCACAATGGAATAAGTGCTGAGAAATACATTTAACAATTAGTATTAGAAACATATTTGAAGGCATTTTCAAGAGCAATTGAAATTCCTCTGTGATATGTGGAATTTTAAGTCACAAGTGTTAATTCATCAGCGGTACCGATTTTCAAGATTGTTCCACAACGAGTAGTGTTTAAAATTATCAGAAATATCAAGCATAATTCAGTTATAGGAAAGGGATAGCTACAATGAATCTCATATGTAGAAACACAAAATTAAGTATAGTATATATTCAAATATATACCGTAAAGCAATATGTAGTGATACACGTTCTCAAGCAAAATATGCAGAAAAATTAGCAATTTGCAGGAATATGAATCTTACTAAGGAAACAGACAAAATATGCAAGATATATATTATAAAAACATGTTTAAATAATATTGGAAATTGAGTGTTCCGCACAAACTGAGTATACTTAATGCCTACAGGGCAAATATGCATTTGCATTGAAATACGATCCCTAGGGATGCATAATATGCACACATGTGGCCGCTGACTCTACTTACATGTTAGCTCTACTTACATGTAACCTTGAAAGGAAGCCAACTTCAACAGGGCTAATAAGTATTCCCATAAGATTTTCTTTTCCAAGTTCTTTTATTTGAGTTTAATAATTCGAACATCTCAAAGCGTAAAAAAAAATTAACCACCCGGAAATGGATCGTGGAAAATGTGTCCCTTGCTGGAACAAATCAATACTTTTTCAGCAGGGAACATCTGACTCTCTAAGGGGAGGTCCATCCACGGCAATTAGTATCCAATACTCAAGACCGGGCAGATGAAGTCGATGCTCACTCTAACTCCGTCGCCTAACCAGGCTTGCCTCATATTAATTTGTTGCTTTGAAAAATAGTGCAGCTGTCTAACTCTTGAGTTCATTAGCTCTATTGAATGAATGGGAGTTCGAGGTTAAAGTCTGACGAGTTTCAATTATTCTTAAAATGTCGCTGTGCAGAATGTTGAATTCAAACCGTGCCTTCGAACCGTGTCGCCGTAGGGCAGATGTGTCCCTCAGAGCTCACGGAAGAAACATCTCACGGAGTCTCACGGAGGGGAGGTCTCATCCCTACAGAACATTGCGACTTCAGTATAACACATTTTTGTGGGCAAAAGGAAAGCGTCATTTGAAAATAAACGTATTTATTATTAAATTCATTTGAAACAAATTACTTAATATAAATATTGAACGTGGTATTTGAAAATATTTCTCTTTATCACAAATCACTTATTATAAATATTAATTGTAACACTTGAACAATATTTTACTTTAACACCAGCGATAGTCATATCAGAAGTTTTGTTGAGATATCAATACTTTCTTTCGGTAAGTCGGAAGTTTATCGGTTAGATTAACCTTTCTTTCAATTTTAACATTGAACTTATCATGAAATTAAAAAAATATAAGCTGGTAGGTCTGTAGTACATTTTAGCCAAAATTTCAAAATATGCCACAAGAACCTTTTCATGGCTAACCTTTTATATTCTTTTCGTTGCACACACCTACAAATTTTGCATAAGAACGTTCATAGGCATCTTTTGATGTTTCCGGTGAAAGCAAAGATGTGTTTTCCGCTGACACGTCTTCTTCCGGCGAAATATTATTTGAGTCTAATTCAGACATTTTAAAATTAAAAAAAAGAAAGCTAGGAATTATCATTAACTTTCACCCAACATTAAATGTTAGTAATAATGCATCGCAACATGTCTTCGATCTAATAATCAATGCAGATGTCTAGATGAATATAAAATAAAATAGATTTATAATCGTCGTAGATAAAAGTTTGATTGATATACGTTTGATATAACATCATAATGAGATTAGTTTATTGTGATGTTCGTATCAAACTAATATCATTAATAACTATAAAACGCAAGAGAATGTCTTACAGAGTGAGTGACGTTTCCGAGGCGTTTCTAAGCGCCAAGGACCAATGTTAATTGTTTCTCTTTGTACAGCCCCAAATTTTGAAATATAAATGTGTAAAACGTTTTTTTCCTGAGCCTCCAATTAGCTTTAAAGAGCAGGATCCATGGTTTAAAAAAATGCAAAGCTTTAAATTCGCGAATAGTGCACTTAATTAGCCTTTAATTCCCCGATGATTGTTTTATAATTCTAATTAGTTTTTTCACTGTTTTGAAAATGGGTTCTGCTATCTTTTTCTATACTTAGTAGGACCCATAGTTTTTTTTTTTAAATTGCAAAGCCTTAAATTCGCTAAGAGGGCACTTCATTATTCTTTAATTTTGCAAATAGTAATTTTAATTTCTCCTGCGGCGGTCCTGCTAATTTAAGGGACTTCCCAAAACCTGTATTTCCGTTGAAATCTAGAAATTGATTTTCCGAAGCTTTATCTTTCCGTATATTACTTTGTATTCCTTTATATATTACTCCGTTTACAAGTGCGTATACGAGAAAGTAAAATAGATTCCAGTAGAGAATAAACTACTCAAATTTACAATCTAGATAAAACTTACAATCATACAGAACCAACTAATGCTGCCAAAACTTCAAATTCAAATTTACAAAGACAAATTCAGACAATATACTCTCGGTCGGATATATAGAACGCCAAAACAGTTCTGAATCTCGCCACATTCGCAGAATATTTGTACCAGGACGTCTTCATACCTGAAGTACATAGGCTATGATAATTCTTGTTTCCACAAGAGTGAGTTAGCCATGTATAAATACCGTTAAAAAGCATCAATTGGGAACGAGACGTACAATAAAAAAGAAAAATACAAACAATATTTTCCGGAATGCTGTCTGCGTATCCAATTTCTAATATTCTTCAATAGTTCTAGCTGTTAACAATTAGCAATTAACACTGTGTACCAGACAAAATAGTGCGTATTGTTCGAAGAACTGAATGCATTTTTGAAACGGGAAAAACAAATAAACCTAGCAAACACGTTTACGCAAGAACTTTTATTATGGAGATGCAATAGAGATGAGCAGAATTAGGTTTTCTTCTGTTCCCTTTTGTTATGACATGTTTGCGAGTTTCTTTCAGGAGTTTCAAAAGCAATGTAGGCGCGACCTCTTCAGTAAAAGAACATTGTAAGGTTGTTTGTTCGACCTCTCAGATTCTCCTCACTGTCTGTTCTGAAATGCCAAAGCGACACGGCCACTCACATAACGAGAAAGACAAGAGGCAAGACACGACACTTTGCCAATACACAAGAAAGGTGACAGATCTCAAGAAATGCCATTTACAGAACGGTTATATTCTGAACAGGAACATTCATTTCACGAACAAAGCCTGTTTCTTTACTCTAGTTTAATCTCTTGGCTCTGACACTTAAAACATTTTAAAAAATAATTTCATATTTTGAAAAAAGTATTTGTGCTATGCTGGTTCATAATTAAAATATATTTTAAACATATTACAGCTGTCTAGCTCGTCCCACCTTCGGCGTACATGAAAACACATCGATTAAGATTTAAGATTAAACAATAACATAAATATTACAAACTTGCGTGTGGTTACACTTTTTCGATCAGATGGTTCTTTCAGCTTAAGGGTATATAACCACCCCCAATGTTCAGTTTCCTCATTTTAGGGGAATGGACGCTAGTGATCCTCACACACAGACGGCTGGATGTCCAGACAGACGTTTTTTGTTATGTTTTTGTTGTTTTTTTAAAGAAAAAAGGACAAACCACTTTTCGGAATTAGGAATCCCCAAAAAACGTTTATCCGTCAAAATCCCAGTTTGTCTGAAATGCAGATTGTGGCACGATATATATATATATATATATATATATATATATATATATATATATATATAAAATAACATAATGTTCGTATGTATATAAGAGCAAAACTTCAACACCGTGGGACCGATCTCCATGAAAGTTGGCGCTTCTACGTGTTTTTTCACTGAGTATGTTTATGTGTTGTTAATTCTGTTGCAACTCCACTACATGGCTCTACATATTCACTACATATCCACTGCATATTCACGTCAAATGCAACCTGAAACACACTCGGCAGCATTTTGAATGTATATCGTTAAATAACTTCTAAACGAAGCGTTCTAGGGCCTTAAAAACTAAAATTTTGAGGCGAAAGGCGTTTCTCACACGTAATCTACAGAATGAACTTCCTGAACATTCTATTACATTTTTGCTGGTACGGCGCTTCCCGATATTACCTCACCTGCTCAGAGACGTGCAGAATCTGCAAGTAAATGTGAATGAGAGGGACAGGGAGCGACAGAGACAGACAGACAGGGACAGGGTAAGGGAGGGAGGGAGAGACAGTCAGAAACGGAGTTGGGAGGGGAAAGAGGGAGATGAAAGGGAGAACAACGTCTGTCGGGTTTTCCTAGTAAAATATACACGCCAAATGACTTTTGAGGAGAGTACATGCATAAAATGCGTTGGTATGTGTTGGTCAGACTCAAGAATGCTTTAGGTGAACGCGAGGGAAAGTGCGTCGGCTGCACACAACGTGGCCGCGCCGAGAGTGACTCTTTCTGGGAATCGACAAAAGCGTGCGTGAACAAGTCGTGACGCGAACTGCATTCTATAGTGCGATTTTTGTAACTTTGCCCCTCAATTGATTCTATCGTCTTCACGATAGAATATGTCACAATATTTCGCGTTTATCTCAGTGTTGCCGTTAGATATCGCATGATCACGACCGTATCAAGCAGTGCTTGCAATCATGCGACATTTATCGTCACGAGGGAGAAAGACGCGAAATACCATGTGATATTCCATCGTGCCCAGGGCTTGAGGGGCAAAGTTATAAAAATCGCACTATATGAATTTTTTCATTGATTTTTTGTAGCATTCACTAACTTTCTCCACGGTGTGCGCAGACTACTACACAAACTAAAAAGTAGAGTTGGGTTTGGGAGGTAGGGATTCCGACTGCGAAGGAGCAGCTACCGCCAAAATGAGGGAGGGGCGGCAAATTTATCATCTTGGGAAATTTTGAGAACCGCTTTATCATAATGTCGTGTTCTCAACGCCTGATCTTGGGCAACTATTACAAGTGCTTCCGATTCTGGCTTCATTCTTCCCCTTTTAAGCCACATAAATGATTGATCTTTATTGATCTGTACCTTGTCCATTCGTTTCAAATACTGTCCGTGGAGGGGTTTGTCTCTCCACGATTTCTTTAATATTTTTTGTCTCACATTTCATGTTAAGTAGCATCAGAAGTTCAGTGCCTCTGTCATTCTGCGTGTCTTGCAGAGTCTTGTTCGTAATGCTTCTTGCTACTCTAACAATGCCTCTGTTTCCCATTGTTCGGTCAGATTTGATGGCCTGCCTCATTAGAGGGCCAAAAGGAGGGAGGGGCGGCAAATCCGGTGCAGCAGGTGGGGTTAGAGAGCAGTGCGGGCTGCCGCATCTGCCAAGGCCGTTCGCCCGCCTCGTTATCTGGCGCCGCCGCCGTCGCCGTCTAGGAAGCGGATCATGGCAATGCGAAGGCCCGCCGCTTTACGTAATGTTGCATCAGCGCGTGCTCGGCAGCTGATTCCACCAAGCGGACATGTGGATCCACAGAGCGGAACACCTAGCGCGCTCCCGCCCTAGCAACTGTTTAAGAGATCAGGGGTGTCCCCTAGACAGACGCCCAAACATACCCGAAACGGTTGGAGGCATCCTGCGGCGGTATGCGGCACGTGATCGAAGTGCGGGGTATATCCTGAGAAGTGATCGTGTTCTTCCCCTCTAGACCGTGAGGTTGGCGACCCACCTAAATGTCAACTTGTGGATCCTCCCTCCAGATGTCTTCGCTAGCCGGAAACCGACCCAGCCGAATCAAGATCTGAACTCCCGACCTCTGGTGGCGTAATGCATGGAAGTGTAAGGAGAAAGGATAGGAGAAGGAAGAGGAAGGAAAGATCGCTTACTGTCCGTGGTTCGTTTGTTAAGGTACTACGGTGTTGGACTGGATCTCTAGTTACAAGCTTAATGCGAATTTCCGGCTCCTCAAATTGAGCGTTTTGCAATACTTTTTTAATCATCATCAACAATACACAAGTTATTTGACGGCAAGTTTAATGGTACGAGAGAGTGGGAGATTAAAATGTTTGCAGTAAGTTGTTCATTTGTTCTCTCTACAAGCCTACAGCTTACCCATAGAGTCACGGCAATCACAATTTGGGAATCTCTACATTATATGATAATGTAGCTAATCATATACGATAATGATTCCTTTTTGAAATGTGGACCTACAAAAAAGTGCCTTGTTTTACAAGTTGTAAAGTTGCGTGGTGTCAGGATCTAGGATTGTGAATTCGGTGGCGCCCGTTATAATCCTGCCAGAATCGTAGTCCTATCGAGGCCTAGACTTTTCTTACAGTCTCGAAACTATGCTGACTCACATTGAACGCTCACGATCGCCCGGAACTACAGAGATTAGTCGCTAGAATAAATTATTCTTCCTGATATTTATTGACCAAGTGACGTTAATCTATTCATTTTTGACCTATCGGATTGGGCCCACCTAAAAATTAGGGTAGGAAGTTAAAACATTGAAATGAAGATAAAAATAATATGTAAAATAAAATTTTAACAAAATTATATTAGATTTCAATTGAAAAATTAGATACACAAACAGGTATTTTATATTCCTACAATTTACTTACAATAGTAATGCTATTTTGATTAAAACTTGTTGCTCTCCTAAATAACGGCCCAAATCTATACTGGCTACGCTCTCGTACAGATTAGGATGTATCTGAGTGATAAAGGAGTGACTAATCTTTGTGGTCCTGGCAAGCGCCGTCTCTTTTTTCTCGTGCGTCGTAGAGGCGGGCGAGGGGCGTTGCCCTTCGACCGGTGCATCGCGCGGTGGGGGGGGGGCGTTCCAGGGCAGGGGGCCACCGTCATGCCAACAATGCTCATGTAAAAGGGAGGACACTCGATAAGCCGAAAAAAATACATGTCAAACACTGTAAACGGGAGGCAGACAAAAAAACAACAACAAAAACGCATCAACACATGTCTTTTTATAAATATTTAACTTAGTCTAACGTCAGGTCTACTTCTTTCTTCTCTCCATTTGCGGTTCAAGTGAAAAGATTCATTGACAAAATGCAGATGAAGATGGTCTGAGCGTCTCTTCTTTTTCTTAGTGGCTAGACAGAGACACTATCAAGCATGTATGCGTGCAGAGTGTTAACGTTCAGAAAAAGGATATTCATGTTTTCTATTCTAAATTAAACAATAAGTGATACAACATGATAAAATAAATGACAACAGATATTAACAATTTACTAAAAGGAGGACATTTAAGATACTAAGGAGAACAGATTAACATCAACTGAAGAGGACAATTGATGTCCATGGAGGACTGTCCTCCCAAATAGAGCATTTCGTTTTCCAAACATTCCATATAATAATAATAATAATAATAATAATAATAATAATAATAATAATAATAATAATAAAATTGCCTTTATTAGTGGCGAGGCTCAGGCCATTTGGCCTGCTCTTCCGCCTAACCACAACCGCCTAACCACCATATACGTCTAAGTATACTTCTCTCTTGTTCACTTAATACATTTACATCTAGACGCAATTAAAATCAATATCCAAGTTACTTTTATAGAATGAAGAAGAACCGAATCATTCTTAAATACGAACACTTCACATTCAACAATTGACGGTAAAATCAACAGTCTTCACCTTCTACATTGATGATCTCAATTTGTAGACCTCAGTTGTCATCCTCAGGTGGTGCGTAGCTTAACTATGGACATTGAAGCACTCTTGAATCTATGATGTAATGCTAGCCGAAAAATGTACAGAGAAGTAATTATTTTGTGAATATGTTAAGTTTTATCGTTGTAAATCATAGCCTATAGTCCTCCAAACATTTAAGGAAGCTAGCACAAACGTTTCATCAGTATTGGTTCAGTAAATTCAGAGATTATCGTGCTGTAAGTCAAGGCACGTCTGTCTTTATATATTAGTATATAGATGAATAAGCAACTGGTAATTTAAAGGCAAAATTATCCTATATTTTCACCAAGCACTAATTAATATTTCTTGACGCTGGTTGTTTTAAAGAATTTTATTGAGCTCTAGGTTCCTTCTCGTGCTTCAAAATACGTCAGGTGTGTTTCATATTCACATGATGATTATAATTGTTTATTTTAAACGTCATTAACAATTTCCGTTGTGGATATCTTTGTTCACAGAAGACTATTGTTAGAGGAGACAGAAATTCCGTTGCTCAGTAAATCATGTTCTTCTCCCATTCCAGATACATCACATACAGTTTTTACTGTTGCTGTGACCATTGGGAAAAATATATTTCTTGCTTCGGCTGTTGTGTTTGATAATAACCACGTTTACAATGAGTCCAAAAATAGCTCGGAATTATGAAATGTACCAATGCACTAAGAAAGAATAGGGAAGATGGTAAAATTGATTTGATTTCATCCGATAAATTGAACCGGGTTTTTTAAATTCCATCAAATGAAAATTTTAAATTTTTGTTTGGTACACATGATAATGAGCTAAGTTTCAAGAGTTGAGTATTTATGAGGATAGAGTGTTTCAGATACGTAAGGGGGAGGTTTTAGCATAACATTGTGATGGATTTAAGTGTTTGCCCTATTGGAAGCAGGAAATATATTATGTACATGGCAACTTCATCTAAATAAGGCCAGAAACAATGTGTTGCTTTGTCATCAGCGAAAACTATTATTTGGATGACCCACATTCATCTCGTTCTTATTTTAATTGTCTTGTCAATTATACAATTACTCCAAACGGACGCATAAACTGATAAACTTAGCAAACGTTGAATGAAAAGTGCCAAAGTAGATGTGTAGAACTCTCGATTATAAATCATTTGAAACAGATTTATTGCTTCAAGGTTCGAAGTTCTGGTTCCAGACACATCAAGAGACGCTGATTTGGTTCCTACGCAAAGTGACATGTGAGGCCACATGCGTTATCTGCACGTGCACTTATTGCTTTATTGAAGATGATCTCGTCGATCATTCTCCAGATACAAAAATAAACCGGAATTGGAAGAAGCAATTCGTTTAATAAGTTAATAAAAGTTCCATACGATTTTTAGACAGTCATACTGTTTATTAAAAGATACACATATAATGATTCACTTGGCTACGTGTCGGAGACCAAATGTATATCTCCATCAGTACGACAGTGCGACTGTCTAAAAATCATATGGAACTTTAATTAACTTATTAACTGTACAAGAGACAGTCTATAGTTCAACTTGAAGTACTTCGTTTATTTCATTTCTCAAAAATCATGAATATACAGTAAACCCTCGTTAGCACGAACATGCTTAAAACGAATTCTGCCGCAATGCGAACCAAATTTCGGTCCCCGCAAAGGCATTACAGTAATACGAACAATTATAATACTCGGATAACACGAATTTTTATAACACTAACTCCGATTATTTCTCTCCGTTGTAATTCGTGTTAATGAGGGTTTACTTTAACACTACAAGGACCGAGTGTGTCAAAATGACACATTAGTGACACATATTACAATGTAGTGTTTGAGTTTTGAAAGTTAGAACACTGGTTTTTTGTAAGTGCTTTCTTTAGTGCATGAACTTAATGTGCTGTAAAGCTCAATCCTGTGATTTTCATAGAATTTGAAAATATCTTAGATATACCTAGAAGGACCGCCATGTGTCATATTGACACAGTATACACTTCCAAGTCTTGATATTTCATTTTTTATGATACTTCCGTTTCCCATTGGAAGAAGTATATCTCTGGTTTTCAGATTGATATGACTATTGTTGCCTTCTTGAAATTCGATGCATGATGATGATAACAATTCGTTAGAAATCGCCGGATACATCCTGTTCTTTTTGAATCCACAGTATATGTTACAGAGAACTTTCTGTGTGCAGAACGTAATTGCAAGCTGTGAGTGTGTGTGAAACTTTGCGTAATGAGTACAGAAAAAGGACTGGAGGTATAATAAATACTTCTTGAACTTTAAAGTTTTACTAAAGAAAACAGTGAAGGTGGCAGTGATAGCAATGGAGACATTTCTGAGGGAAGAAGCAGATAATACGGGCGATGAAATCAAGGATTCTAGTATAGATTCTAGTGAAGAAGTAGAACAAGAACTAGAGGAAATGTCCAATATTATCCGAGTAGTAGGAAAAGCAGCAGTCTGAACTTAGTGAGTGAGGGGAGGGGAGCTTGAACATGAACTGCGATAACTTTTTTCTTCTGTGTCATTGGCAGAAAAGCTGAATATGAATAAAATAAGATTCATATGTGTAATGAGAAGGTATCAGCAAGATCTGACACTTGAAGCAAAAACACTCGAAAAATCTAGGCAGTTTTGTCATAGTGAATTTTACAACTTTGGACAAACAAACTTTCGGATGTACTCGGACAAACAAAACTTCGGTCAGATAATTATCGCAAAAAGAACAAAAGTATTCGAATCCTGAGCACCTTACATGACAGCATCAGCACACAGAACTCTGGGACAAAGAAGACGAAGACTTTTTTTTATAAAAACATAGGCGAAGATAGATACATCAGATGGTTCGTATATATACAGTGCGCGCAAGGTGATGATGTTCACATTTTATTCAAAACCCTAGATATTCCAATAGCAAATGCATAGATATTGTTCAAGAAAGATGCAAGAAAAGCATCTACTTATAAATTGCAATTTATTCGGAAGATAGTAGATGAAATATCGTCTGAAAATGTTACATCTTACTCTTCACTCTTTATAAAAAGCACTGTTACACCTAAAAGGGAAGCACTACCAAAGAGAAAGCAACTATAACAACTTTACTTCCCCTGCATGTTGTATCAGTTCCAAGTTTGTTTACGGAAAATGCTGTGAGAAAAAAAATCAACATGCTTACGTTGTGTTTAATTTTTTTTCTTTCTCCATTAATATGAATATTAAATTCTTATAAACAAACAGATATTCATTAACGTTTTCATTCATTGCTCAGTATCGTCTCTATTATTTCAAGTTCTGTAAAAGTTTCTACAATTTTGTATTTTGGGAGATCAATTTTTTTGAAATATAATGAATTAAAATGTTCCAGATATATGTGCATTTATTCATTTATCCACTTTACATTGCACTGCATGAGAAAAATATATAATATTAGCTTTTCAAGTGCTCAGGAGATCATGTGTCAAAATGACACACAACGGTCCTTCTATGTAGAACGAAATTCCGGTCCTTCTAGTGTTAATCGAATTCACTGTAGGTCATAAACACACACATTTACATATCGTTATCCAAGTGGAATTATAGTTCACAAGATAAAACGACTGGAAAAGTGCATTTGTCGTATCTCTTATGCGCCACTTTTTCTCATTTGGCCTCGCGCTTCACGTTATTGTTTGAACTTCAAAAATACCTGGGTTCGATCATTAGCTGGAAAGGTCACATGTGCGGACGTTAAGAACCATATTCATTCTATGGAAGTAACTTCGGATGAAAAATACATATTCTTCTTCTTCTTATTATTATTATTATTATTATGACTGTGATTGACCGAACGAAGCAAGGTCAACTGAACCTTCGGCATACCATTTGTATGTAAATTTTATGTGTTACGTAAACACAAGTACGTTGTATGTTGTTCGACTTATTGACAAGATCGCGATGACGAGATTTTACAATCGATGCTCTACTGTACGCAGAGCGACGACTAGAATTTGAACCATGTGAAGCAGCTGATTTAGGACAGGATTTTATTTTCTGGTAATTCTATTCCCTCTCACTCTACTCTCCTTTCTTCCTTCAAATTCCTTGTGGATGTTAATATTTTATTCTTGGAAACCCTTATTTTTATTCTTTTTTTCTGCAATTCGTTTCTGATTTATACTATCTTCTTACGTTACATTCCTTACCTCATCTTTCCTTTTTTCCGTATTATTGCCAGCTTTCAGGGAATGTCGATTGCCGCCATCCGCGCCGGGTAACCACTATGGGAACACATATTAACCTTTACACTAGACATTGACACTGGCACTTGCGGGGTCTGTGGTCAGCAGACTTCAGGCCCTCTGCGACAACACACCTGAAAGACTAGGAACAAACAACCACGCCCACGGCAGGACTCGAACACGCGACCCTTCAGACCGATGCGCTGAGTCGGCACACGTTCTAGTCCAACTGGGCCATCCAGGTCGATCCTCTTTGCTAATTTCTTGAAATCATTTCATTTGAGACGCCTGTTGAATGTTGTTGTTGCAGCGGACGCGGCCAACTGGCGCCTGGTGCCGGGCGAGGGGGGCGTGCCCAGCGACCCGGCCGTGGTGGGCGCGGGCGGCTTCATGCCCTTCGGCGTGGCGGGCGTCATGGCCGGCGCCGCCAAGTGCTTCTACGGCTTCGTCGGCTTCGACTGCGTCGCCACCACCGGTCAGTGCGCGCACCGCCATGCCCTTCCCTTGGCTTCTGTTGTTGGTATTGATATTGGAAAAGCAATGATCTCGCTCTGATCATGTTACTTCAATATCAAAGTCAAAACGCCTTTTCTGAAATTATTTTTTCGACTTTACCTAAGATATTATTATTATTATTATTATTATTATGTAGACTGTTTTAAACATTTTATTGTAATAGTTTCATATAAATTTCTTTTAATTGCGAAATAGGTACGAAACTGGATTGATATAGGAAAACGTAACTATTTCATATAGAAAATAGTACAGGTATTAATAAAGAAACAGTTAACTAGACTTCACGTAAAATAATTCTATTAAAGATCTTTTTCTGATTGTCTTGTTTGAGTTTTAATTGGTATATTATTCATTCTTCCTTTATGAATTATAAACAATCGTATTTTAAATTATTTATTTCACACGGTTAAACATCTGTTACATCAATTACAACTTTTTGCAAATCTTTCCTTTCCATATTCAGGTGAAAACTGTACAGAATAAATATTTACATTAAATAATTTTATAAAATTATAATTTTTATAATTTTATAATTGTATAAATTATAATTATATAATTTTATAAAATAAAAAAATAATAAATACAATTTCCTGTAACAACCACCCCAGAACGAGGTACAAGGTACAATAATAAAAACAGGCACACAAAATAAAAATAAAAAGTTGTCAGACCCAAAGACTTGAAACATGTTTCTCTTTGCATGTCGTGCTGAATCCGAATCTGAAGCCAGAATTGCACCACCATTCTCCAGTTGTTGTTTTTTAAATTCCGAAAAAACTGGAGCGTGATGGCGCAATTTTGGCTTCACATTCCGATTCTGCGCGTCAACATACATAGAAAAACATATGTCAAGTATTTGGGTCTGACAACAAAACCCAAAACAAAAACAAAAAAATTCAATTTCACGCTATTTTTGCGATTTAAAATACTGGAGAGTGGTGGGGCAATTCTGGCTTCAATTTCGGAACAATTTCAATATGTGTGAAGTATTTGGGTCTGACAACAATCCTCGAAAACAAAAAAAATACAATGTCATGATGTTTTTTCGCGATTTTAATAAATATTGAAGGTGTTGTCGCCATTCTGGCTTCAGATTCGGATTCAGCGCGTCGACGTGTCAAGTCTCTGGGTTTGACAACCTTTTTTAAATTGATTTTGTATGCCTGTGTAATTTAAAATATGTTTACCAATAATTCACAAAAGAAAAATTAAAATAATATAAAAAATACAATAATTCTATTGGTATTTCTACATAACGAATACCGGGAAATAGTAAGATATTGTCAAACAAAAATTCCAATTCGTACCGTAATATTTCTTTCCCTGGTCTTGTAAGTTCACTCAACTGCTAGCTCGCTCGCTTGAAGCACCTTCTAACGAGGCTTTCTGCGGCGCGCAGGGGAGGAGGCGAAAAACCCGCAGAAGTCCATCCCGCTGGCCATCGTGGTGTCCCTCGTCATCATCTTCCTCGCCTACTTCGGCATCTCCACGGTGCTCACCCTCATGTGCCCGTACTACATGCAGGTGAGTGCAAGGCTTCATTGGATTTCTCTCACTTGTTTTAACAACTCCTTTCTTTCAAATTTCGTGGATCATACCACGCGCGGATCCATGGGGAGGGAAACAAGAGAAATCCCCCCCCCCTAAAATTTTTCAGTAACTATTAATTTTAACTTGTCGCGAAACTTTCAGGCAAAAATATTTTTGGATCATCATTAAAACGAAAAAAAAACCAACCGTAGCGGAGCAAGAGCTGAGTGTAGGCTGCAACTTTTTATCAAATCTGTAATGTGACACATTCGACCAAAACATTTTTAATTTCCCCTCCAAAAATTTGTCTCTGGATCCGCCCCTGATCATGCCATGGATTATAGTAACTCATGCGTTCTAATAACTCTCATTATCAAATTACAGTGTGATTTCAGATAACTGAAGCGGAAACATTATTATTATTTTTATTTTTATTATTATTATATGATATAGAATAATTATTAATGAAGTAGGCACACAAATTGACATTTGATAATGATAATCGGTTTGAAAAAAATTATTTGCCAAGAATAGTATATAATCATAATTATCAAATCGTTTTATTTCATAATCAAGTATTGAACACTCATATGAAGGGCAGCTTTACACAGTTAAACTATAAAGCTGCAATCGAATTTTTGATAAATCAATTTTCGTATCTTGCAGGAGTTGAGGGATTTTACACGGAACATATTATCAAACGAGCAACTTGTGGCACGCAAGAATGCCACAAGGCATTTCTTAATTAGCAAAGTATAAATGTTCGAATAGGTCGCTTTGTTAAAGCACAATAAAAAATTACTATACATCAGGATCTAGGCTCTTTAAAACGCTCATTATGAGCTCGAGGTTAATGAAAAATAATATACCCGATAAAAAATCCAGTCATTGACACGCACTTTTTCGTTATTCAGGCTCAATGTTTTTTTTTCAAAGTCTGTATATTTCACACTCAATTTACTTTATATATTGACCTATTGCATTGAATTTTTTATAACCATGATCAAATTATAGCATTTGATCTGTACCAACATACGTGTTTGCACAAAATAATCATAATTTTGTTCATTATCAGTGCGTCCTTGAATTTTTGAATATATGTTATTATCACAGAGCTGTAATTAACTTCCAAGAATGTGATTAACTTTATCCTGCACGGAGCAAAGCGTATTCATTGACCCAATTTTTAGCTCTTGTAAACAGCTTCGTTAACAGTATTCGCAAATATTTCGCGCAAATACAAAACGTTTAGAATGCGATCGTTCTTGAGGACAGTATATTGTGATTTTATGTAATGCTTCCTTAAGGTAAGATATATACGTTTAAGTATTTACCATAATTTACAAACTCGCTAAGTAATGCAAAGAAAATAGCAATGATAAAATGAAAGTCTTGGACTTACGTAAAGTTTATGGGCCGAATTAGGGTGGCGCGAAAGACAAATGTCTTCCAAACGTTCCATGACCAGAAAACTTTTTTTCGTGGTTTCTCTTATTAATACCAGGCGAATGTCGGAGCAGTACCCTAACAAACGGGCCAAGGACCGCGCACGATCATTCCTTCTTCTTCCGTCCTTATTCTTACCCCGTACTTACACACACGCTCTACACTACAACACACGCAGGTAGCTTAGAGCGTGTCTCGGCTGGGATAGTGCCCCGCTGGTTGGCTAGCCGGTGTGTAGGTCGACGCCGGATCTCGTCCTCCAGCGAGGCAAGACTTGATGTGCTAATCAATCAATAAATTCAAAGCAGATTCCGAAATGGCACCTTGGAAACGAGCCACGCCTCGCGTGCAATGTTTTTTTTTCCCCACTCTGTCCACCCTTGCAACCCGAAGGCCGGGCGATAAGCTGCTCTCCTTTCTCACAGTCTGGCTTGCAAAATATCCGTAGGACGCCAGCTGGCGTATTGTTTAAATTACAAAAAAAATGTATGATCAAATTAGCACTGAAATCAAATGTTAAATGTGCTAAATGTATAATTAATAAGTTTTTTGGCAACGAATTAGTTTTTATTTAGAACATCTCAATGCTGAATTATTTATTTAAAAAATATGTTTACGAATGAAAGGGCCGATATTTTAATAGGCCAATCCATTCCATTATTTCCCTTTTTTCGAGTGGTTTCAACAAGGCGCAACCCAGAGGGCGCAACTTTTGGCAGTCAAGCCAAATTGAAATGTAATGCCAGAAATGAGTCAAAAGTTTCACTGAAATGGAAATTGGAAATGGAGGATGGTATTAGGGAGGCCTCATTGGGCTCCTTCTTAAATTTACCATTTTTTTGATAATAAAAAATGCATAATACATTAACAAAAATGTTTTCTTTTATAACTAACACTAGCGTACTCATGCGAGAACTCTTGCGTGCTATACCACAACCTCTTCCTTATATTTCCATATTAAGTCTGTAATATATATTTGTCTCCAAGACCCTCTTATCCTCCGTCACTTGTTCTATATGTCACCTTGTAATTTACAATAATATAATAAACCCTTATCAATACAAACTATTCTTATGTAACTTTATTATCGAGACAAGAGGCACACCCGTGTAATTCAATCGCACAAAATATCAAGTAAAGTAATTTCACATACAGCTGCAAATTCTACACGTTTTGAACACGTGGGGTAGAATCGAGAAGCACCGAACCAAAAAAAAAAAAAATTTTATACAATAATCAAGTAGATCTCATCCTGTAGATTACGGTGTGAGGAACGTTTCTTTTAGGTCTTTGGTCTCAAAATTTTAGTTTTTAACGCTGTAGAACGCTTCGTTTAGGGGTCATCCATATATTACGTAACGCTGAAGGGGGAGGGAGGGGGGCAAAGGCAGCGTTAAGCTGCGTTACGTAGAGATAGGGAAGTGCGTTACAAGGAGGAGGGTTTTTTTAAATGCAATTTGCGTTACGTAATTTATGGACGGCCCCTTAGGAATTATTTAATGATATAGATTCAAAACCGCTGACATGCGCTGCGGGTTGCATTTTACATGAATATTTATATGCGTTTTTTAAACAAATCCTTCATATTTTTAAAGTCAAAATGCAATTCGTCACGTTTTCGTGTAATTCTCTTTCTTTAGAGGCCTCATTGCGTGTGAGAGCCTCAAAGGGAAGGTATACTACTGAAATAACAGAGACGATAATGAAGTCCTGTAACAATGATATAAACAAAATATTAGCTATGTAATTCTTGTTTTTCAACTGGGTCGGAGAGAGCCAGCCCATCCGTTCACGTTCCATTTTCGCACCCATCCGTCGCCGGCCAGAAAGCCTTCCGCAGCGCCGTTGCATGAGGGGCCACCGCCGCGCCCATTGTGTCGTGACGAAGAACGTGCACCGCACGTGCTTCTACCCTGCGACCAGCTGCATGGGGCTTGTGGACCGCGGAGCACGGGAGGGAGGAAGGGGGGAAGGGAAAGGATTCGGGTCAGGGAGCTACTTCTTCGGGTCAATGGCCTCAGCATGTGGTAGCGGACTGGTCACGATCTTCTTAAAAATGTAATGTTTAGAATTATGTCATTAACATTAAAGTTTATTTTAAGCCTATAATATAAATATAGAGTGCGAACTTATCTTTCTAAAACCTGAAAATGTTTATAGTAAAAAATAATATATTCAGAATAATTATTGTATTATATAGTAATCTGTTACTTCAGAAGATTCCTCTATTCGAAGAAATAAAACCTAAGCATGTGATTAATAAGGTATATCTAACAAAAATATAGTTTAATTTTTCTCTGAAGAACTAGATTCATAGGTCACATCTACATATTACGAACAATATTGTTTTGACTGGCGGATCCAAGGGGGGGGGTCTCCAAAACGCCTAGAGTTTTTGTTAATCTTCCTTTATTTGGTAAAATTCATTTAAATATTTATGTTTGAATTATGTAATTATTTAAACAATAATACTGTATAGTATCGTATCTACAATACATAAATAACTTACGATATAATAACAAAACTCAACGATGGCCACCCCCAAAATGATCCGCTCCTGAGTGTGCTCTTGGGGGAGGGAGTGATGTGTGCGGTGTGGTGTTGCAGGACGAGAAGGCGCCGCTGCCGTACGTGTTCACGCAGGTGGGCTGGCCCGTCATCAAGTGGATCGTCACCACCGGCGCCGTCTTCGCGCTCTGCACCAGGTGCGCCGCCCCCCCGCCCCCCCCGCACCCTCCTCGCTCCTACACAGCGAGGTCCCATTCAGCCGGCTGCTCTCAGCGGGATATCAACGCCAGCAATGCCGGAGCAGTACCCTCACAAACGGGCCACGGATCGCTCACCATCATTCCTTCCTCTTCCTTGTCCTATCCTTACACACGCACATTCACTACACTACCTCATATGCCGGGAGATCGGTCGGGAACATAGAACTTGTTCCGGCTGGGGTGATGCCCCGCTGGCGGGAGATACCTGGTTGGGAAAAGTTCCCGCAAGCTGACGTAGGTCGGCGCCGAATAGTCGGCGCCTCCAATCAGCAGGGCAAGAACACTGCCACCTCCGGGGACGAAAACTACATTTGCAGGAACAACCTTTGGAGTTGTCGCGTCCCCAATCACTAATAAATCTCCTAGTCCCTTCTAATTAACCGTATTGTACTAGCATGAAAATACCCTCAAACCACCACAGAATCGGATACCGTAATTTTAATTATTTCCCAAATCAATCGGCACATGATTGACCTGTAGAACGCATGTTATCACATACGATTTTAATTTAATAGGCTTACACTGTTAAGTCTTAGTCAGGGTTTTGCCTTCTAATCCCAGGATCTATTCATAACTCGATAGCATCGATCCGACGGATCTCCGACCGACAGTGGGCTCCATTCCAACAATACTTCGTGCATTTTCAAAAAATAAATTCGACAGATAATATAAAATTATTTATAATTATTTGAATATTTCCTATGGAAACCAGCAATCAATTATTTGTACTTGGATGAAAATGTTCCATTAGAGCAGGGGTTCCCAAACTTTTTTTGACCGCGCCCCCATCAGTCAATAGCAAAACCTCCCCTGGCACGTCTTTATTAGATAATGAATACATTGAGAACAATACATTTATTTTTTACTCTACACAATTTTACAGGTTAATTATGTTTTTTGACCTGTTGCTGAAATATTCGTTGTTTTTTTGTTGTTGTTTTTTCGCTTTCTCAAACAAATTGCTCAATACTAAACTGCAAATAACGCAATGAGGAGGTTCGACGGTATCTTTAAGTATGCAAATAAACACACATAATACAATCATTGTTATACATGCGTTTTTTTTGCTGAGCTCATCTTAAACGATATCTAATGTCACGAATTGCACATTGCAACAAGGCAAGACAAGCTCGACAAAGCCTTTCATTCATATATTGGGAATGCCGACAATATACCAGCAATGAATGAAAATAAACGGTTGTGTTTCCTCCACATTATTACCACATCCAAATACTGCATTTCGCAGTACTGGGACGAGGAAACATCGGTATGCCACGAATCCCCTCATTTCAATGTGATGTGCGCGTGTAATGTTGGCAGAAGCTGGAAAGAATCACGTTTTCAGATAATGAATGCAAAGATGCTGATGTAAAACGCCGTTCCTTCCGTTCTTCTGCATTGCATCATATCGAAGAACTTGAGCGCAAATTGCCATCGCATAAAACCACGGAGCAAAATCAGGCCCGGTTTCAACATTCATATCGATAATAAATCAGTGCAAGACCTTGGCACTCATTTGCTGAAAGCGTGGACCTTAAACTGCGCTTTCTGATGAAACGAAGCTCAAAACGTTAATTTAGCTGAACATTCGTATTGATAACTCAAAAACTAAACGTGGGCATTTTTAGGAATTACAGAACATTACCAAAAAGGATTCGTTTCTCAGAATGAAGTGTAGGAAATGTAGATCATTTTTGGAGAAAAGTATTCATTATACGAATTTTTAGTGATAAGAAATAATTAGGACAAAATTTTAGGTACAAATCATTGTTTGATGATGAAATATGACACTTTTGAAATTATTAGTATGTGGTATGCTTTAGTCATACAACCTGAACTAACTGCCGAAATGAATTCGAATATTATTTCATGCGTACAAAATAATAACTCCGTATGATTTTTGTATGATTTTCAAGACGCCATCGTCACAAAGTCCCGTAAATGGTCGACTGCTAGATAGGGAAGTACTTCCTCTCAGCAGTAAATGAGAGAGATTTTAAGAGAAAAATCTAGACTTCTCTAGATTATGTTCCGATGAAATCAGAGGGAGCGCTTGCAATCCGCAATGTTACTTTAAGCACATGTTAGTGTATATTACTCAGAAACGGCGCGTTCTTTACCTTTAAAATCGTATTTTCGGACCCGAGTTTCAATTCTTTCGTCGTAATCTACTACTTTTTGGAGGTTTAGCACTTCTGGGTAACCTCTGTAAGACGGGTGGTTAGAAACTTGCAGAATCTGTAATGTTTGTAAAATTACATTTACTATATTCAATTTACTCTCTTTTATCTCTTCTACAAGAATTCTATCTCTTCTACTTGTATTTCTATTCTGTTCAATTTACTCTCTGGTATCGGTTAATAAACGCTTGAAAAATTAGTGTGTCACAACCGAGCGTATTCAGTAACGTACAGTAGCAGGATGTGGCCATCCTAGTTGGTCAGTCGAGATGGGTCCCTGTGTGAAACAACTATTTCACTTTTGAAACAATAATCCACAAAGTGCGGTATGTTCGCACGCGTCGAAACTTTTTTAAAATTTGTATTCATTTTTTATTTATATTGAAATTGATGTAGATTCTTCCTGTTGATCCTGGTATATAATTGGATGCGTAGATGGTACGAATAAATATATATTTTGAGCATATCTTGAGAAGGCACGTACTAAATGTGTGAAACGTTGAGCCAAAAATAAATGTATTTCAAGTTTTAATTCCTGAAGTCAATATTGATTGATCCTTTATGGTCAAAATATATATTTATTCGTACCATCTACGCATCCAATCATTTTTATTTGTTTTTATTTTTTTATTTATTTGTATTTATTTTTTATTTATTTGTTTTTAGTTTTTATTTATTTGTATTTATTTTTTATTTGTTTGTATTTATTTTTTATTCATTTGCATTTATTTTTTATTTAATTCTAAATTTATTTACTTATTTATATTGTGTGTGTCGGCGGCAGCCTGCTGGGCGCCATGTTCCCGCTGCCGCGCATCCTGTACGCGATGGCGACGGACGGGCTGCTGTTCGCGTGGCTGGCGCGCATCCACCCGCGTTCCAAGACGCCCATGCTGGCGACGGTGGCGGCGGGGCTGCTCGCCGCCGTCATGGCCACCATCTTCGACGTGAACCAGCTCATCGACATGATGTCCATCGGCACGCTGCTCGCCTACACCATCGTCGCCATCTGCGTGCTCATCCTCAGGTGCCCGCGCGTTGCCTTTCGCCATGCGATGTGTTTCTCGAAACCTTGTTTTCTTTTCAAGATCTATTCAGTCTCAATACCGGCATTTTTTTCCATTCACTCTAAGATTATATTGATATCGAAAATTGTTTCGCGTTCAAGATATTTTTCTCATTCTCGGCGTATTTCCTTTCAATATAAAGTTTCTTGACCTTGAAAATTGGTTTCCAAGTATTGTAGATCATTCAAAAACTGGCGCATCTAGGTGGGAGAGTGGTGAGCTTAGTGACTTCTCAACCTCCAAAGTGAGGGTTTCATCTCGGGTTTAAAATGAAGGTTTCCGATGTCGCATTCCAGCGGGCGAGGAATATTGCCATCACTTGAGATGTAAACATGCATTACACTAAAGGGAAGAAAAACCATAGTGGTTGACGCGCTTATTTAGTATTTCTGGGCATGTCAATTTGTGTGGTATTTTTCTCCTAGCCTAGCACCACGTCCAGCACTACTCAACCCCCCACGGGAAGACTTCACCACGCTCCTCCATGGCCCTTATGCCCTCCCTGCATCAATGCACATTCCACGTCCCCCACGACCCCGATCTTTAGCCCCACCCACAGGACCTTCATCCGCACAATGCCCTTCTCCAACGTCCCTTCGTTTCACTAGAGCTCTCTATCCCCATCAGAGCTTCCGTCTCCAAGAGAACTTCCCACTCCAGTAGACATTCCCTTTCCAGTAGATCTTCCGCCTCCAATAGATCTTCTGTCTCCAATAGAGCTTGTCTGACTTGTCCTCTAGCTTCCATTTCCAGTAGAGTTTCCACTTCCAGTGGATTTACCATTTCCAGTAGTTCCCGTTTCCAGTAGTTTCCGTTTCCAGTAGAGTTTCCCTTTCCAATAGAGTTTCCGCCTCCAGGAGAGTTTCCGCCCCCCAGAAGAGCTTTCCTCTGCCCAGCGCGAGCTAATGCGAGTGCGCGTGTGCGTGCGCGTGTGGCAGGTACGAGGAGCCGTCGTACGCGCCGTGCGTGGCGGGGCGGCGGCCGCGCGGCGCGGCGGACGCGCTGCTGTGGGCGCTGGGCCACCTGGGCAACCTGTCGGGGGCCAAGGCGCCCACCGCCGCCTCCGCGCGCATCACCAAGTGGGCCATCTGCGTCTACAGTGAGTCACCCTCTTGGATCGCATGCATCATCTTCTGCAGTTTTCGAGAATTCGGAGCTAACAGTGAAATTAGAACCTATGCCACCTTAATAAATGTATTTTACTCTATTCTTAAAAGAAATTTAAAGAAAAACTTGGATTGCAAATTGCACTCTTTAATATGACGTAAAGTTCATTTTGGGGTATGTTTTCGATTTATCAAAAATTACACAAATATAATTATTTTGAAAGGTCTCTCACGCCGTTAATATGCACATTTCCAGCTATTTGCAAACACTGTTGTATTTGGAGTTATTGTACTTAAAATAACTTCTAATGGTGTTTTTCGAAAACTCAAAAATTGTCTGTGAAAAAAAGCTTCAACTTTTCCATTTTTTGTAGCGCTTGAACGCCATTTTCTTAACCATTTTTGAAACAAAATTGTCATTTAGAACGAGGTTTTAGTGTTCTTTAATATTCTAAAATTAATATTTCTGTTCTACAACTAGGAAATCGAAAAATGTACTTTGGAAATGTCAAAAAAATGTACTTTGGGCGGCGATAGATGCGTCTACAGTGAGTGACGTCTACGTCGGCGCATCCCATGCCTCGAAGCGCAAGGAAAGGGGCACATCTTAAAATTTCTCTGTTGCAGTGTGTCTTGGTTGTTGTGTGGAATGTCTTTATTAGAATTTTTCTAGTGAAATTATAGTATTTTCTTAATATATTTCTTCACGAAATGACGATTTTTGAGATGTGTTACTTTTCTGATGCCCCGAAGTCTTCGCTTTTAGAATTTCCTCTCGACAAACCATCGCAGAGCTGAAAATTTGCGAGTTTTCAAGTACTGTGTAAGCTATATAATTAAAATAGTTTTACTTATTGAACATTTCATTAGCACCGGCTTGAAGCGAAATTATTGAAAGAAAGTTTGCAAGATAGAAAGTGAAAAGTATATTCTTAATAAATTATTTGTTGAAAGTCATGTCCATTTTTACTTTCCAGTAATATACGTACTGTAGGAAAAGTTATGTAATGCTGCGCGAAAAAATTGCCAATTTTCGGCGGAAAAAAATTCATTGCTGGGCCCTGATAACCAAACTAGTGGTGCAACAAAATGGTAATGACTATTCCGTATTAGTTTTCTATTTCCTGTGGTCTTGGCTAACTATTCGGACTTGATACGTACTCTTACCAGCTGCCATCTATCGCCGCCCAAACTACATTTTTTTGACTATTTATTAAACATTATTTTATGAATATTAAAGAACAGTAAAATCTCCTCCTAAATGGCAATTTTCTTTGAAAAATTTGGAGCCTGTTTTAAGAAAATGGCATTTAAGCGCTAATGTAAATGCGAAAATTGAAGCTCTTTTTCACAGGAATCTTTTGTGATTTCGAAAAACTGCATTAGCAGTCATTTGAAGCACATTAACTCACAAATACAATAGTGTTTACAAATTTCTGGAAAAGTGAATCTTAACGGCGTGAGAGATTATTTCAAAAAATTACATTTGTGTAATTTTGGAAAAAAACAAAAAATACTCCGAAATGAACTTTACGTCATATTAAAGAGTGCAACTTGCACTATCCTTTCGAAAAGTTTAAAGAAAAAATTTGGAGCTGTTTATGAGTAAATGGCGTTTGAGCGTTTCAGAAAATGCGGAATTTGGAGCTAGTTTCCACAGAAAACGGTTGAGTTTTCGAGAAACTTTACTTGATATTATTGGAAGCACATATATTCATTAATGCAAAAACGTGAACGAATCGCTGCTAATGTAAATATTAACGACAGACAATTAAAAAGAATAATTTTTGAAAAAACAAATGAATTGAGCAAATGGCGTTTATGTCATCTCATAGTGTACCTGAGACACTATCCTTACCAAAAGTTTATAGAAAACAATTGGAAATTTCAAGATGTGCCCCTTTCCTTACGCATCTTTAGAAAATTTGGAGTCCTTTTTAAGAAAATGCGCTTTTAAGCGCTACTGTAAATGAGAAATTTGAAGCTCTTTTTCACAGACAATTTTTGAGTTTTCGAAACACATCATTAGAAGTTATTTGAAGTACATCCAGTAGGGCTGTCATCATAAATAATAATTTTGAGGTGAACTAAGGGTAAATTACAAGAGCCCCGGTGCCGCATACCGTTGCACCAGCCCAGTAACACCCCTGTATTGCTTGACATTTGAGAGTCACGAGGAGCCGAGAGCGACCTCCTACACACAAAGCTCCAGCAGCAGCTTCTCCGGTAGCATAATTTACACTTTAAGTACTTGGCTGTCCGGAAACGCCACGTCCTATGGTCCCATTAAAATAACCTGGTGATTGACAGTTGTGCTTCTGAGATGTCACTTCATACAATATGATTTCGTTACTTTAATAAGTATTTATTTCAAGTGTTTATTTTCGTGTCCCGGGACCACGTGCTCAGTGGTACGGAAACTGTCAACGTCGCTCCCTTAGAATCGCAACTGTCAATTACCAACTTTTTTTAATCCGACCATAGGCACAGGTGCCGACATGTCGGCCGTACCGGGCATTTCGCCCTGAGGAAGGGCGCAGAATGGCTTTCGAAATGTTGGTACTTGTGCCTAGGACGCGGCTTATCCCGGACTGCCAAGTTTGGTCCGATTAAAGTAAGTTGGTGATTGAGAATTATGGTTCTGAAGCTGCAGCTTCGTACAATACGAGTGTATCATTTGGTTCCCTTATTAAGTATTTATTTCAAGTGTTCATTTTCGAGTTCCGGGAACACGTGGTCAGTGGCACCGAACCTGTCAACGTCGCTTCCTTCCATTCGCAACTGTCAGTCACCAACTTCTTTTAATCGGATCGTAGCTAGTGATTCCGGCCGCAGAAGCCTACGTTCTCGTAATTCACCCTTGCCGCCAAGGCAGAGGGGCCACGGAGGAATTGGCTTCGCGGCGAAGTGCGTGCGCACGCGCGTGGCGAAGGCGGAGGCGGAGGGGTGACGGCGCGTGTGTGTGTGTGTGCGGCAGCGCTGCTGTGCGTGCTGGTGTGCGGCGTGGTGATCCACTGCGAGGCGCACGTGCGCGCGGGCGACGCGCGGGGCGTGCTGCCGCTGGCCGTGGTGGCCGCGCTGCTGCTGCTCACGCTCTTCGTGGTGGCGCGACAGCCCCCGTCCAGCGCCAAGCTCAGCTTCAAGGTGAGCGCCCCTCCCCCCGCACTCCCCCGCCTGCCCTTCCCTCCACCCACCCACCCACCCACGCCCAGCGCTACACCACCTCCCTCGGCTACACACTTCCATGCTCCTCCCCTGCCCCTACCCCAACCTCCTTCGGCCCCGCCCTTCCACCCACCCACCCTTACCCAGCACTACACCATCTCCCTCGGCTACAACTTCCATGCCCCTCCCCTGCGACAACCTCCTTCGGCCCCGCCCTTCCATCCACCCACCCTTGCCCAGCACTCCCCAAGCCACGCCCAGCACTACCCCACCGCCCTCGGCTATACACTTCCATGCTCTTCCCCTGCCCCTGCCCCAACCTCCTTTGGCCCCGCCCATTCACCCACCCATCCACCCACTCACCCATCCTCGCCCAGCACTATCCCACCCCCCTCGGCTACACCCTTCCATGATCTTCCCCTGTCCCTGCCCCAACCTCCTTCGGCCCCGCCCTTCCACCCACCCACCCTTCCCCAGCACTACCCTACCTTCCTCGCCTACACGCTCCCACACTCTCCCAATACCCCCACGCCCTCCACCCACCAACGTACACGTCCGTCCATCACCTTCATGTCCACAGACCTCACCCTCACGGCCACATGCCCCACGCTCCTCGTCTGCCCTCACGCCCTCCGCCCACCAACGCAAAACCGACTCCCCTCCACCCCCACTGCAACACGCCCCTCCGCTTCTCCACCTCCGACGGCAGCCCAACCATCCAACGCCCTCCCCCACATCCTTTCACGTCACCCACGCCCGACACTGCTTACAGTCCCCCACATATCCACGATGTTCGCCTCCTATACTCATAAGTAGGATCTCGAATTGAGTTGCATTTTCTATTTAACACTGTCAAATAAACCGTTATATAGTATTACTTATATTTATTTAATTTCAAAATTATTAAATTTCAATCAATAAATCTTTTCGTTTACATTTAGACAATCCTTGGATGTGAAAAAATGCCAAAATTTTAAAAAAGTGCAGTTTTTTGTCAATGACTGTTAATATATTAGAATGGAAACGACGAAGGAAATAATAAAATACTATGGATATTTACGTTTGAAATTCCCCGGAAACACGTTTCCATTTTATCCTCTTTCTCTAGCATTTAGCACTCACCATTCTTGTTTCTCACTTCGTAAATTGCACGGTCCTTAAGAAACCGGCTATCTAAATATCAAGTTGAGAGTATGTCTAAACATTTCTTGAAAGAAAGGTACTTTGTTCTTTTGAACACACTAATTGCTGTTCTGGAGTAATATTTGGTATTCATTGTTATCAGTTCTTTGGCGCCACAATGTCTTACTACGACAATATGTTTAAATAAGAGTTTATCTCCAGGTACACTCAACGAACGTGTCATGCACACCACCTACACTTGGAAGATAAGTTAACTGTGTCGCGTCCTTCCGACCTAATGATACGGACATTCAAGTCAACTCGAGAACATTATCCACGTTTTAATAAGGTTTTGATAATGTGACTTATTTTCTCTTATGTCGCTGGTTATTATTCATTGTGTTACTATCCAAATAATATAAGCACTTTTAAGTACATCAAAACTGTCCATACGTCTTTATTTTCGTGTTCACTCAAATTTAGGTGTCTTTCATTGTGATCCTACATACACTGAAAAAAAAGGGCCATTGACTCTCAACCACAAACCCATGGTTAAGTGTCTTCCAGTTGTGACGATCGATTTATACATTGTGGCAATAATCAGAGAGTCTATGGCAATAATCGCCATAGATGACGTGCTGGTAGTTGATTGTCAAGCTAACCAACCGACGAAGGTTGGAAAATACGCGATTCTTATAACCATCAGTTGACTTCATATAACGTTCTAATTGGTTCCCGCAACCACGGGGTTCTCAACGCTTCCTCAACGCTTCGGACATGGTTGAGTTGACCAACCTTTGGCGGGAGACCAGCGCGGCCTGAGGATGAATTTGACAGCTGGAAATACGGACGAGTTTCACGGTCGATTTCACCAACGCTGATCAGCAGCTTTGACGGACGTTAAACCATTGACGGCGCGTCAAACGCCTTATTTACGTTTCACCAAGGTCTTTTCGCCTGACGATCGTCAAAGTATTCGTCAAATTTTGATGGACCGGCACCCCGCCATCAACGTCTTTGACGATTCGTTAAACTGCTGTTGTGAGGTTAGGGTGAATCAAACGCGTGCATTGTATTTCATTAAACTAGTTATTTTACTTTTTTGCTGTGCAAGAGGGGCATGTGTGATATCATGGAAGATAATTTTGATGCTTAACTTTTGCATAATTACAAACAATGGATCTAGAACAAGCAATTATTCAAAAATATATACTTTTTAATAATTGGAAGATCTTCAATTCATATCGAGAGAATGTCGAAAACGGTGTTACTGAAGAATTTAGAAGAAATAAAACTGCGTTTTGAATATCCCTCAAACAAATAAACGCCCTTGCCTAGTAAATCTCTTTAATATTTTATGCTGCATGACATTTCCTCCGGCCATTGCAATGGAATTTTGTCATCACAGAGAGCGATTGCGTAAATAGAAAGATTGTTTCTTTCGCAAATCCTTCTCTATGCCCATAGAATGTGGTATTTCCATGGGGTGCCGAACCCTAACCAAAAACACATTTTTTTTTAATAATAGCGAACATTTCTGGAGATACAGCGATGACAGACTGCACACATGTGCAAATTTTGTCTTCAGGGGAATTGAATTAGAACAATTCAGAAATAAAAAATGTATTTCTTCGTTAGTGTGCAAATCTGTGATTTTCTTTATGTGCGAACCACGAAATCTACTGTGGACATCGTGCCAACCTTCCGAATATAATAGTTCGTCTTCAGTAGTCAACAGGTTCAATACCCAATACGGAACCGCGTTGTAACCCGACATGATAGCCAACCTCTGTACGAGGAGAAAAAAATCGACACACGATCCTTGACGAATCGTCAAAGTTAACGGGGCGTCAATTCTAACAGAAAAGCGTTGGTGAAACGTAACGATGCGTCAAGATTTTGACGTTCGTCAAAAATGACGATCGTCAAGAGAGATTTGACGAGTGTTGGTGAAATCCACTGTCAGAGTGTGATTAATAAGGACTCTGGAGAGAGTGTTCACTTAAGTTTCTAAAAGACGAAATATTAAGATGGATATCTGCTGAATCGATTCCAAGAGAATGCTCATTGTCACTCAATGGTAAGTGAAACATTTTTCATGTGAGGTTACGGCCACATTACTCTAATCGAGTAACAAGTATTTTTAACGTATAATTTATGATTCATTGCAGGTTTATCGTTTGGCGGTACACGAAGATGTGTGTGTGTGTGTATGTGGAGGGGAATCCAGTACTTAATTTGGAAAATGAGTGTATTCTGTTGTGAGAGTAGTTAGCAATTGTGCCGAATCTTTATAAGAAGAAAATTTTCGAATTTCTAAAATTCTGTTGAAACTTGATTATGTTGATCATGGTATTTCGTTGTTGATGAAAATACGCAGTATATATGTTTATAAAAAGTGTTGAAATGTGTCAGAGAAGTTGTTGATTAAGACCAGAAAACTACACATGCAGAACGTTTACACAATGGGCACTGCAAAATGATGTGCAACTTGATATCATTGAATGTGTGTTTCTTGAAGGATGAGTAAATAAAGGCAGTTTTTAAACAATCAAGTTAAGATGCATGTGATTTGAATTGGACATCACAGATATGAAAACCTCAATAGACCCTATTTGATGTCAGCTTTTGGTGACATCCTGTGATGCTGTGCTTTTGAATTCTTGCAGTGTTCTTTTGTTCTGTGCTGTGTTACATACCAGCATTCACATTGAAATGTAGTGTACATAAGTGAAAAAGTGACAACTGATTTATTTGCACTGTCATGCACTGGAATGTTTTGATGCATTTGTAGTTCATCAAATATTTATGTTTGCTATGGTTCAGCAATTTAATTAAGAAAATTGCTACCATTTTATTTTATAACTGAAGAAAATTGTGGAACTGCAAGCAATCTAATGTTCTTCAGAGATATTAAATTCCATTGTCCCTACTCTGTTTCCTTTAATAAATTAATGTAGTGTTTTGAGTAATCAGATGAGTTCCGTATTATTTTATTGCTTAAATTTATATTTGTCAAATGAGAAAATGATATCTTTCAGGATTCAAATGTATGTAATTAAAATCTAAACTAATATTCTGCCCATGTCCATGCTTTTTTATTGTTGGTTTCAAATGGTATCTATGAATCTTAAAGATTATACAAAGTGAAGCTTGACTACAAGCCTCTGTATACGAGATGGCTGGTATGTCAGTAAACTGAATGAATTGTTTTTGGGGTCCAGCATTTGTTAAAAGTATTCTTGTGATTCTGAAGATTGCATGCATTGTTGGTAATTGTCTCTTTAAAAAATTCATTAATTCGTATCATCTCTTTGTATCAAAATTAATCAATTAACTTATTGATTTTAATTTTATTTGTTTATTTTCATCTTTAAATATAAATTAATAGCGTCCTCTGCGAATAGAGGGAAGTGGTTTCAGTGTACAATAGTATATTAAAAGAATCAAGTACTCGAGCCTTCTTTATAGGAAGGGTTCATTTCTAGTTTTCAAATGTTGTGGGATTTATTTTTGCTCTTTTCATACTTGCATCAAATCAGTAATATCAGATATTTGATAATCGCTTCATTTCTCATTGAATATCAGTAAGGTATATATTTTAAAATTTGAACACAGGCTGCGACATGCCAATTGTGATGATCTTATAATTAAAACTAATTATATTTGAAACTTGTTCCACGTGGCAAGGCAAAAATTATTCAATTACATTTAGTCACATCCGTTCCCCATCATTTTTAAATTATTAATAATTTAAATACTTCAGGTATATAACCTGACGCCCAAAATAATTAATTAACTTATTTTCAATTTCAGTATAAGAATTTTAAGAATATTGTTGAAAGTCATTGTATCATTGTGCTAATGAAAAAAAACCCAGCAAAAGTGTTGAACAAATCCATGTTAAAAAGCATAATTTCTCAAACCTTACATTCCTAGACAAAATTAGTCAATTTTTAAACAAAATGACAACGAACAGGCTTAGAATATCTCAGGTTTAGAATTGTATCTCTACATTCTGTACATACTTGTTATTTGTAAAGCTATGAATGCTCATGTAATTGCACATTTTTTGATGCCAATCTCTCTCAGAAACTTGAATGTAATGCAATGTAAAATGCATATGTATGCATATTTTATGTAATGCATATTTTGTGTATTCCAGAATTTTGGGACTATTAGTTGAGTTTATGTAGTTAGGATAAACTTGTTAAAATACAAATGTGTGCCCAACACATGATGTCAAAAATTTTTTTTCAAAATATGAGGCAGTACTGTGTGATACCGCTTCTTGAGGACTGAAAACTTTTGAAAAGTTGAAAGAAAAGTTTTGATTTGGTTGTCACTATTGAAATTATATTTTCTAATATTTTTCAGTCCCTTTTTTATGTAGGACAACCACATTTTAAAAAATCCAAATTTATTTTTTATTTTGTTCAATGAAGGGTTTACATTTGAGATTCTATTTCCCTCATCAAGTGTAACAAACTACAAAATTAGTTTCCGAAGAAGAAGCCAAATTAGTGTTTACAATATTTGTTAAATTAAGGAAGAACATAAAAATCACTAAAGTTAAAAAAATTAACGTTATACCCAATTTAATTTGAAAACTTACATCAAAATATAAAAAAAACGATTGGAAGATGTATTAAGTAAATTTTTCTCAATGTGTGTGGTTTTTATTTTTTTATTGTAAAGTTTCAGTTGTCACAGACATGCAAATTTCATGGACTCTACATTGTAGAATTTGAGTTTTTATGTTAGGAGTGTGCAGACAGGGATGCATACACTATTTCTGATCCTTTCAATTATGTTTTATTTACATATTTTAATTATTTGCTAGTACAGATCCCTTAGCGACACACTTCTTAAAACTATTTTCATACTGCCATCATGTTCCCTCATTATTCTCACTTTTTTTAACAAATATTGAATTATTAATTTAATTTTTTTAATTCAATCTTTATTGACGATTTGTTACTAGTGTACATGATTATTTAGATGAGTGTGTAAATACACAATTATTCTTACTTCAGAAAACAAAATTTAGAATTGCATAGTTGGATTTTGACCTTGGTCTAAAAAAATATGAAACTTTCTTTCTTTAATGGTTTTACTCTATGGATTTGAGTTTTAATTTACTGAACAGTTTTGATTGTTCTTATTTTATATATTCGGAATACTGTCACTTTCAGAAATTACTAGGGATTAACAATGTTTATATTGGCAAACTTTGTAATGTAACTTTGTAATAATTGGTATCTCATGTAACAAATGCTAACTTCATACTGATGAGGTGAGAATTTTTGTTTCTATTAAAAGTATTATATACAATTTGGAACAATCAATTTTTAAAGACTGCTGGCATTTATTTTGTCTTCGATTTCTATTGTGAAAAAATCATAAATATTTTTGTCTAGTTTCAGGGAACATGCAATTCTAATGTCCAACATTGATCTACTATGCAATAACTAAATTTTTATTAGAAAGAAGACATGGAAATTGGAACTAGCCCCTCTCATGTGAAAATTTAATTACACTGTGCTTTTTGTTAATAAAACTTTGTGATTTGGGAACACTTATTATAGTTTGGGATTGATGCAAAGAAATGGTCATGATTAATGCATTTATAAAAGCTATTTCCTCTTGTAATTATTATTTCTTCATAAACAATGTTTACATTGTTTCCTGACTCACTATTTTTGGACAACGAAACTTATTCGATTAGACTAATTTGAAACTCATTAAACACTGAGAGGCCTGCAAGTACTAATTAGAAGTTCAATAAAATAACATTAATAATGTGCATAAATAAAATGGATTTTCATCTCTTTATCATATTTCTTATTCTAAAGGAGTAAGCCCTGCATGCAATTTTTGTGTTATACAAGGCTATGGGCAGTTTCCAAAATGTTCTTGTGTGGTTTTTACTACATAAGAAAACTTGCATTGTTCTCAGATGCAAAACTAGTATCTTACTTTTCAGTATTTGGCTTCATTGTAATGTTTTATTTTTTGTGGCGCCTAGGGCACTTACTAGCTAAAACTTGTTGCTGTGAAATGTTCATTTTAAATGTATAAAAAGATAATGTAAATAATTATTTAAAATATAAGGAAGCATTTATAAGTATCCATCAAGTGTTTTTTCTCATATCAATTTCCCAAATATATCTGTTTCAATTGCTTTCACATTTGTTCATATTCCTGTTTGTGATTTTCATGCCTGCAAAACTGTTATCAGTTTAATGTGATTGAGTTTGTGTGTTAATTTATTCTGACCCTTGTTTCAATGGAGTCATTTGCAACTTGGTCTTAAAAGAGATTATGTGACGGTTAAAACTAATAAATTAGTTTCATGGAATGTAAGAAATTTAAACTTTTATTTAGTGATGGTTGTGTGCCACAAGTTGCAAATGACTTGGTGAAATAAAGGACTGAAGAAATGAATTAAGAAATACTCTATATTTTTGAGTTGGTTAATTGATTTTACAAATACTGTATTGAGTTTTGCTTAATTTTTTTTGTGTTGGTTAGCGGTCTTGAGTGTTTACTTGTTGCTAATAAATGTTAGAGTGAAAATATTTGGCAAAATATTATGAATGAAATTATTTCAGAATTAATTTTTATATATCTAATTCTATTCAGCAAGTACTTTTAGTGTCAAATTTGCAAAAATCTTTGTTAAAAAAATTCTTCAAATTGACTTCTTACTTCTTTTTCAGTTGAATTTTTAAAATGTAACAATTTTTAGAATCATGTTTATATAAATTTGATTCCAGACATTGTTACATAATTTTACAAAATTATACAAAATTTAATTCATTTATCCAATAATTTACACTGAATTTAATTGAAAATTTGAATTTTGACATTGTCTCTACTTGTGGTTTTGAATTGTCTTGCATACGCACAAATTTATACAATTCTGAAAATTTTATAATTTCTTAACTACATAACCAACAATTAATGCTACAGGTACGAGTACAAAGAAGGTAAACATACATGCAAACAAGGGTTGATGCAAAATTTCCATTTTTTCGTGTAAACATTTATCTAGGAACTAGCACTAAATTTTGGTTTGTTCAACCACCCACCGAAGTTCCGAGACAGTCAACCACGCACTGCAAACATTTTGTGGTTCAAGACTCTACGTCGGCAAGGGAATCACAAGACCCAGCGGTGGTTGAGGGCACCACGGAGGTTCACACATGGCGCCGAGGTTGCGTCAACCCACACAAATAGCTGGGCCATATTTTACTATTAAATTTGGTTGGGAGAACCGAATTTTAATGTGCGGCAAGCAATCCTTTTTTTCAGTGTACTTATCGAAAATTGGGACAAATCGAGACCGAGAGTCATAGCAGCTTCATTCCTCTGCGATTTAGTCATATTAAACAACATCCCATTGTATTGCTGGGGAATTCGAAGAACTAAAAATTCTCAGAAAATAAGATACTCTGTCAGCTTCTCTAATCCGTTTACAGCTCTACAAATATAATTTACGGATCCGTATCTACCTTTTTCCTGCGCTCCATTTTATTTCCAACCACTCCCCTTTGCAGTAACCTTCACTCTCGCGGCCGCTGTAGCTTCCTTGTCGAGGCAGATACGGGTGCTGCGATCTGGCCGTGACCAGAACCATCTGCGCAGGTACCCTTCGTGCCAGTGTTGCCGGCTCTCAGCGTCCTCGTCAACATCTACCTCATGCTGATGCTCGACGCCAACACCTGGATCAGGTTCTCCCTCTGGCTGCTCATCGGTGAGTTCGCAAAGGAACAAAAGCAGTCGCACGGTTTTATCTTTCTGACGGTTTTTCAAAACATATTGGACGCTATTTAAATTATTGTAATACATTAATAGGTATGATGGATTAAATATGAAGGTCAAATGAGTCTAGTACTAGACTACAAACGCTCAGTCTCATTTGATTCTGTATGTTTGAGCCAAAACGTAGTTCTCGATGGGCAATTTCTTCTTCTTTTCATTCTTTCAGATGTTGCTTTTTTTCCTCTCTCCTGACACTTTTGGCTCTCTTTTGGATTTTGTTTATTCTGGGAATCTGAACTTCTTATCCTGAATTATTTTTCTGAATTGCTCTTTATTTTCAATTAATTTATCAGTAATTTTTAATTCATTAAGTCTTCTTGGATTAACTTAAACAATTTATTATTATTACAATCTATTATTTCAACAGTATTATTATTATTATTATTATTATTATTATTATGGTATTCCTATCAACAGATTATATATGTTATAGAATAGGATCGGACAAAAAAACACAGTCTTTCCGCGCCACAATCACAAAACGACAGCTCCCTTGTCTTCTGTGCGTTTTTGATCTCGCATGCCTCATCTCGTATTTGACCGAAGCTCGTTTTAATAATAGCAAGGGCTACTATGAATGAGTCTCGCGCGCAGATGTGGGCCCTGCGATGCCCCAAGGCCCCTCCCCCCTCCCCCACCCCACCCACCCCACACCATCCCCGTCTCACCCCACCCGGCCATGCCCTTCCCGCACGACCATCACCCCATGGGCTGGTCGAAGACTCCTCTGCTTACAGTCGATGCTCTAGACGGCGAAATTTCTACACGCAGCCGGCTCCAGTGAATATGCCTCCCCTCTAACATCTGCCCTCGTCCATCTCGTGATTGCAAGTCTTCAGACATGAGGGGTCAATCGCTGCCATGTTTGAAAATAATATTTCGTCCGTATTTTCAAATGCTCTTCATCTCCACTACAAGAGAACATCAATATGCGCAAGAAAATACTTTTTCCCCTGATTAATGAAATTAGAGTTTTATCCGCCTTGTGAATTTTAAATTAATCATACACTGTCATAGTTACTTACATCTAGAATTCAAAACTTCCAAATTGCCTCCGTCAGGTTATTTTTATTGAAAATACAAAACGACAGATACACAGCAACTCAAACGAAATGTGGGCATGCGTTGGCCACGTGCTCTAGCCGAGAGAATCGTTAGAGCGAACACATGTGGCTTTGCGGGCGCTCCTTCCTTACAGTTAAACCCTTACAGGGAGAGCAGAACGGAAGAGTGATGGAGAAAAAAAAAAGTGTTTGAAAACCCCTTCGGCCTGCGTTGACCGCGGGGCCACGCAGCACAAAGGGAGCGTTGCCCCGGGCGTCCCACCACATGAGGCGGCCGAGGCCATCTTGGCATTCCTCTTACGCAAGACGCCGTCTGCGGCTCGGTGGCTGGCGCCGGCAAAGCGGGCAGATCGGGCTCAAGTGTTTGCAACGGCCATTGCTCAGAAGTGCCGCAGCACAACTTCCGTGATAATGATATCGCGTTGCTCACACACGTTCTTTTCACATCTTTTACTGATTTTGATTGAGGGGGTGAGGTGAGGTGACACGTCACGACACAAGACACGTCGGCCCCTTTGCTTTTATTGTAAACCTCTGTCTCTGAACAAGTTTGTGATCGTTTCTCAAGACGTCAAAAAAGTAATACAAACATTTAACAAAATAGAACATTATTCTTTGAACTCTTGTGAGGAACATAATACACATGGTACGCCCTCAGAATTGTGTATTCAAATGTGAACATTATTCTTAACGTGTATTAATTGATCAATGGTGCAAACTATTTGCTTGTAATGATACTATTAATGAAGTAGTATGTCACATTTAGAGGCATCCGTGAAATATTTAGAAATGTAATGTTGGATTAATAATGAACAAATTTGACAGGGGGTGATTGAAAAACTCATGAAGATCAACATAGATGTAATTTATTTACTACAAAACTGCATTGAAAACTTCAATTCAATATAAATTATCTTCAATTTTTCATTCAATATGAATTACCACAATACGTGACTGAAACCGAATGGGCTTAAATTGTAGTGTTTGATCAATAATAGTAGTTTATGCAATTAGTTTATAATGTTAAGCTTTATTAGATTAGAATAGATTTATTATTAATTCTGCAATTAAGTATCATTACTTGGTGGCAGAATATTTAAATTACAAGAGAGTATTTAATTTAGAAAAAAAACAATAATTAAGAATAATAGTACATAATTTCACAGTGCAAACCTACTCCAATTCATTTTACTCCACTTGACAGCACTGCACTGCACTTCACAACACTTAACTGTTATGCATTTCTTTCCCTCCACTACACAACACTGCACTGCACTGCACTAGACGAATATAAATAAAATAATAATAATAATAATAATAATAATAATAATAATGACAATACTACTACAACTACTACTAATAATAACAATTAGACAAATTACTTAATAGGAAATTCTACTTATTTAACAGTAGAAACTTAACAATAATACAATGATCTAAAACATAGATAAATAGCTAGGAAACTAATTTATTTTTAAATTTTCTCAAGCATGGATACATGATTTGAAAACGAGCGACGTTAGGAGCGACTCATTGTATACGCTATTTTTTGTATAACAGCATTATAAGTTTTTAAGAGAATCAAACTTAATTTTGCCAAACACTTTTTTGTGACATCTCAGGTATTTGACATTTGTACGAGAAAACGGAGGTCGTCTGATCCGTCTACCGCTACCACCCCAAGCTTCCGTAGTTGCGATTGGCTGAATGTGAGATTCCGCACCCATTCGTGCTGTAAATCTAATGCGTCATCATTTGGATCGTAAAATGCCCTTTTATCAACGATTTCTTGCAACAGAAAATTTCGTTTATAATGCTGGTATACAAAACACTTTATTCATTTAGCTAACACGTTAATTGCTACAACATCACCTGAACATCCTAGTTTTGAATTACGTAGGATGGATAAGAAATGATGTTTGCATTTAATTTGTTTTGCATTTCGGGCGCAAAATAATCTGTGAATCAAGTTTTTGTAGTTAATAATTGAAATATACAGAAGAGAACACCTAAAATGTTAATCATATCAGCTCGTATGTGATATTTAGATGCTGTTTTCACGAAAAAAATTGTTACAAATTCATAGAAATTTGAATGCCATTCATACATTGTAAAATTTGTTCCTGTTGGTCATATTGAGATATTGCAATAAAAGTTAATGTTCAAAACATTACCGCATTATCGGTTCGTGGCATTTTAGTGGGTAAGAAATTCAACTATTTGAGGCGCACTGAGATGAAGTGGCTTCGTTTCTGCCACGTTGTAGGGAATTATATTATCCGTGATATTCGGTTCCATTACTTCCACCTGCGCTATCTATTGAGAGCGGTGGAGTAGTTTTTGCCAGGATTGAAACTGATCAGCAACAACTCGGCATATGACATACCGTCGCCCCTACATATAAGCGTCATTCACAGACACCCAATATTCATCGAGGTTTTCAGAGGAGATACACAACTTTCTTTTTTAAATGTATTTACTTTGTTGAATTTGCAAACAACAGCAACTGTAATTGACGTTTGGTGCTGATCGGTATCTGTCTTATTCTCCAAAGCAAAACAATCTCATCATTTTCACTGTGGAAGCAGGTAAATTGGACAGAAAACCTCGATCTAGATGGAGATCATTTATTTCCAAATTCTTATTTATCACACTACTATTATAATAAGAGTTATTGCATTGTCAATTACATTGACATTAAAAATATTCAGAAACATTCGAAGTAACTTTGCAAATGTACTTTCCCGCCTGAGATATGGCATGAGATTTTCTATAACTCGGGAACAAACATTTTTCAAATATTTTTATTTTTCTAAAATACTTATTTTCTAAATTAATTTTTTCGTTTTTTGTTTTTTTTTTAAATTCTGGCCCTCAAGAAAATGTGCGCAGATAAATCTCTTTCCCCACATGTCATATACAGTTTTTACTGTTTTTGACAAATAAATAAATAAATAAAAACTAAAAAATGTATTTGAGGCTTTCTCTTATCTTCGTACTCTCCACCGCGACGCACTTACAGCCCGCCCCACTTCATTCACTTTTGTTCCTCTCCGAAACACAATAAGTCTCTTGGGTCATTTCATCAAGACTCGGGACACCTTTCACAACACTCCTCAACAACTGAAGCTCATCCACCCAAGTAACTGGGAACTCCATATCGCAGATATCGCTTGCTGTTGGCTCACCGTTGAACCGTTAGGACGTCATCTTTTAGGACAGGAAATGAATTATATGTAGGCCCTAATAGTATTCGGAGTGACTAATATTTTGTTCATCGATATTTATTACAAATATCATATTGATATCTTGCCCAACACGGTAATAGGAATTAATTCAAACATGAATTATTATTTCATTCAGGATAAATTAATTATTGTAATTCAGAGGTTGGATCTCAACAAAATATCGCCACTGTCAACCACAATTATCTCCAAATGTCAACCACAATTAACCCAGACAAAGTTAGTTGAGAAAGTGTTTTCTTTTTAATTAATAATAACGTGCAGACTAGATTCCCCTAATAATGGCGTACTTGTGGTCGCTTGAAGATTCTAGTCTGCAGTTCCGTGATACGCTATTAATCGCTGAATCTATAGGACGATCTCGTATAGAGACTAGAATAATTACATATGAATAGACTCATTAAGTGTTCATTCAGTTTTTATTTGACTTAAAAATAGTTAAACCTGTGTACGACGTGTTATGATAAGAAAAATGTTCTGTGCACGTTTTCTTAAATTATGGGACCTATACCCTAACTCATATGCAAGTTGGATTATGAATAATGGTGGAAACGAGCATTTTTGGCAAAAATCGATAAGAAAATATTAGCTCCCGTGTAATAAAAACTATTTGAAAATATCCTGCCAATGAATCTTTTTTTTTTTTTTTTTGGCAAAATATATTGGTTTGTGATTCAACAGGCAAGGCAGTTCAAAGCTTAATAAAGGGAGGCTTACAGGAATCACATAGGTGGATTTTCTTACTATTCAAACAATTCTATTTTGTAATCTAAAAGTCTGGGTACTTTAGAATGTGTTTCTTCAGACTATTACACCACTTTCAGGCGGAAATGAACATTCGCGAAATATACACAAGATCAGTATGAAGGCCGACTGAATTTGAAAGAATTCTGAACGTGAAGCATAATGAACTTAATTTTTTGTTCGATTCACTTAATTCCATTAATGTAATTTTGAAGTGTGTTTTAATTTTAGAGAATACAACGTATTTTTAGAGAAATTAATTCTTTAAAATAAAACTTATTTTATCTTATCAGATCACCTTTATGCTCAATATTTCAGAGTTCGGATTAGACTGCCTCACAATTTAATAATAAGGCTTCATGCCGTGGATAAAATGGCTTTTACATGTAATGAAGAATACTTGATGTAATGAAGAGTACTGCCGAAGTCAGTATAACACCGAAGGCACACAGAAAAGATGTCAAAATTTTAAAATGATTATGACATTTTTTTTCAAAACATTTACATTAATACTATTTTTCAGTACTTTATTTAATTTAATTTAACGTTTCGACTCTCTTCAGAGTTTTGAAAAATTGTATTTTGGGTCCAGGACCGTAAAAATCTCTTAAAATTAAAAAAAAATACTGGGAAGAATTTCATGAAAAAAACAACATTAAAGTTATTAGAACAAAGGTGCAATTTTTGGAAACATCTCAATAAGTCGAAAAGTTGGATAAAATACATTACTGAAAAATAACATTAAGCGTCTGTGTTGAAAAAAGTAAGAATCTTTTTTAATATTAATAATATTAAGAGATAACAGACAACAAGATATTATTCCTTAAATATGTCAACATGTTCAATGGGCCATCGAATAAGATATAACTCATATTATACATGCTCAGAGTATTACTGAAATTACAAATAATTATAATCAACACAAATTCGATATTGCTCTCTTGTAGCCACTTTAAAATAAGTAACAATTATTTCACAGTTTCCTTCCGCGTTTACTGACGGACGGATTTCACAGTTTCGTTCCTACGGTTACTGAGGAACGTCGAAGAACGAACATTTAAGTCTTTTCGGGTACGGAATTCCAACGTTTTTCTGCTTTTGGGAGAGGTAAATGTCTATATCCGCGACTCGTGGTAATATATAAATGCTTCGTAACAGGACCGATAGTGTTCGTATTTCCTTGGACGTTTCAAATTTGAACTATGACTATGACGTAAGTGCGTGATCACTGAATTGTTGCCTATTTGCTTTTGGCAGGGCAGTGTGATTCATGAGCATTCACCCTTGATGATAAATGATGACAAATGACCGGGCAGATTTTTTCATTATCGAAATAGTTATGTTTCTGATCGATGTGCCAGCTGATCGCCGTTATATTTAATTACTAATTAAAGAGTTGCTAATTAAAGAGTTCTTACTGAAATTAATTAAGGACTGTATTTCAAGAATTTCATTTTAGTCGTTTATTTTTCATTTACTTCTCCATTTATATTTATTTCACAATTCCATAGTTGCTATGAATAAATGAAATGAATATTATCAACGTTGATAACAAAATATAACGTTAATAGAAATTTATGACAACCTAGTGATGATTAATTATCCAGGAGTTTTCCCAATGAATATTGATTTAAATACTCTACTACCAATTATTAATTCCTCAGCATTTGTAGTTTAGACTTACTCAAGTATTTTTTATTTATGTGTGTCAACTACGTACCATTCAGAGCTATTTGAATGTAAGAAGTAAGAAAGTAACCAAGAAGAAAATGACGAAGAAGAAGAGAACGAAGTAGAGAACGAAGTAGAGAACGTAGTAGAGAACGAAGTAGAGAACGAAGTAGAGAACGAAGTAGAGAACGAAGTAGAGAACGAAGAATAGAACGAAGTAGAGAACGAAGAATAGAACGAAGAATAGAACGAAGTAGAGAACGAGGTAGAGAACGAAGTAGAGAACGAAGTAGAGAACGAAGTAGAGAACGAAGTAGAGAACGAAGTAGAGAACGAAGTAGAGAACGAAGTAGAGAACGAAGTAGAGAACGAAGTAGAGAACGAAGTAGAGAACGAATTAGAGAACGAATTAGAGAACGAATTAGAGAACGAAGTAGAGAACGAAGTAGAGAACGAAGTAGAGAAAGAAGTAGAGGACGAAGTAGTGAAAGAAGTAGAGAAAGAAGTAGAGAACGAAGAAGAGAACGAAGACGAGAACGACGGAAAGTTGTTTGGCTCGCACGCCAGCAGGGCAGCCGAGAAGAAGAGGAAGTGTGGCTGCCGCGGGCGCCGCCCAGGGTATCGCGAAGCCGCCCACCGCCCACCGCACCGGCACCCCGCGTCGCGCCGCGTCGCGTCGCGTCGCCGCCGCCTGCGCGCTTGTCAGCCCTTATCGAGCGTCACGTGGACGCCGCCTTTGTCCTCGACGCGGGCGGCGCGGCGCGGCGCGGCACGGCACGGGCTGGACTTTCGCCCGCCGCACGGCAATTGTTGCCACGGCCCCGTCCATGTTTCGAGTGTACGCCTCCGTCGTGCTTATCGTGCTGCTGCTGTTGACTGTCGTCGGCCTGTTGCTCCTGCTGATGCCTTGCTTCATTTTCCTGTTTTTGATGAGGCAGCGATGGCCGCTGATCGATCCCGAGAGATCGGATTCGTGAGGAAAACGCCACTCGAGCCTTGAGCGTCGTCGAGGTAATTTGGGGCCCCGCAACGGTCATTTTCCCTCGCATTCATCTCAGTACGATTCGATCATAGTATGCCCTAAAATGTGAGAGGCTAGCATAAATTTCGCACATTTTAAATTAGTTATTAAAATATAATTTCAATATTTTTAATTACTTAAAGGTTACTTAATTGAAATACAAAATTTAACAATTATAATTAAACTGATTACGTTAAATAATTGAAATTGTTATTTAATTAAAATTTGTCAAAGCATTATGCTGGAAAGTAAGAACCTAATAGATTAGAAAATTTGAAAATAAGGCAGGCTGTGAACAATGTACGAAAATCTCTCTCTCTCTCTCTCTCTCTCTCTCTCTCTCTCTCTCTCTCTCTCTTGTCTCTCTCTCTATCTATCTATCTCGCTCTCTCTCATCTGTCTATCTATATGTTATATTTTTACGGATGTGCTTATTGCTAGAGATGTAGGGCTGAGATGACTGGAACAGCACATAGTGAGCCGTAAGAAATTAATTATTAAAATTTCTTAAGAAATAATTGAAACATTAATAGCTTTTTGGAAGAAAAAAAGCAATCTAATAATATAGGCTACCTGGAGTGTGCATAACAATAAATCAGGTACATATTCATTTGTAGATTTACATAATTTGACATAAACCGTTTTTGAATTGACAATGGTGAATCCAGAGAAGTATGTTTTGGAGGGTATCTGGTTTCCAGACAAATCAAATTGAAGTATATATGCGTCATTTTATTTACTTTTTTGTCAATGAAGCTAATTTCTGAAAAGTGTTCATTCGAAAGTCTTGAACTTCTACGTTTAGAACTATACTTCTTACTTGCTCATGGAACTTCGTTAGTTAAAACGAGAAGGAAGTGATCACTCATTCGCTGAGGATGGCAATCCTCAACCTGATGAAGCCCCCACTCGGCTGGCCGCACTTGGATCTCGCGAGTCCACACCGGTTCATCTCTGCGTCAACCGCTCTTGCAGCGAGGGGCCTACCCCTTGAATCATGGAGAATGATCATGGCAGTGGCTTGACTTTACAAACCTAGTTCATAGATATGTTTTCGCCTCATCTTTTGAAGAACGTCTCTCAAGCATGCTCACGAAATGACGCACGTTTCAGTTCATATATTTAGTCATTGTCTTGCGGAGATACATAAATCTGAATGTCACTTAACAGGTATAATTTTTTCCTTCCGATAAAAGACACATCTGTAAAACATTATCGCTGTTACTAAGATTTTCTTCAATTTTTCCTCTAATAAAATTTTGTTGAAAACTTCCTCTTAATTAGTGTGACTATATGTTGGTGGGTCTAGTTTAATAAAAAATGTTGCATGGAGAAAATACGGCGTGATCGAAGGAGTGCACGTATATCAATAAGAATATTTCCCTTTTGACTAAAAATACTTTCAGTACATAACAACCTAATGAAACATTTTGTATAATTAGGCAGACCTACATGTATAGGAATTGAACTTTAAAATTTAATATGTTCATTACATTCGTAAAAACAATGAGTTTTATACATTTTTTACTAATTGAGATTGTTTTGTCACATCTTCACAAATTACTATGCGCCGTTGGAAATGACATTCCCCTTGTGGAAGTAAACATGGGTAGACAGTTGAAGTCAAATGAATAACTTCATTTAAAAAGGGAAAAAAAAAAAATTGCACAGGAACTGCGATTATTGACCTTTTTTGCTTTTTTTAATGCTTGCTCCACCTCAACTCATTCACACGGTTTTGTGAAGTTGAAATATAAATATAATATACATATTGAAAAGTAAGTGAAAGACAAATATTTATTATACAAACTATTAGATTGCAAGACGCAAATTATTTTTTATCGCAATGACTAGGATAAAAACAAGGGGGGAATTTATGTTTTATGTCATTCACACACCCACAGAAAGCTTGATTCGTGCACATGAAATAACTTGCTTTGTGGTCTGCCCTTCAAAGAGACAGTAATTGTTTCATGGTGATTTTTTCGCTTAAAAACTTGTTGCTGCATCTTAATGTTACTTCGTCAGTGGTCTAATAAACGGTCCACATATTATTCCTAAATCCGAAAGCTGTAAGGATTTCTGATGCAAGGAGAGTTTGATTTCTTATCTGAGCTTTTTTTTCTTTTTCTTTTTTTTCTTTCCAGCATCTTACCCACACTAAGTCGGAATCATATCCTGTGGCAGTAGTAGCATGATAAGTTCCATAAAAACTCGTGAACCACTGGAATAAGTTTCCAAATTTTACAGGAACGATTGTAGCAGCCCAGAAAAGCGCAGCCGAAAAATACGGATTCGCGATCTCAAAATGTTACCCAACATTTGGTTACTAGAAATTATGAACCCCGCGGTGCAACAAGGTGGCATTGTTGCAGGGCTGATCCAGCCGATCATTTTGGGGGCAGCCATCGTAGTTTTTTCCTAAACAATAAACATATTTGTTATCCTATTATGTTATATATGTACTGTAGATACGATACTACGCAATGTTGTTTAAATGATTAGATAATTCGAACATAAATATTTAAAACGATTTTTTTGTAATAAAGGAACGTAAACGAAAACTTAAGGCTTTTTGGGGGGCCATGGCCCCCATGCCCTCCCCTGAATCCGCCAGTGCATTGTTGGAGGGCATGGATGGGCAAGGGAGAGTCGACAGGGTAGGGAGTGTTTGGAAGGAGGAGCTGTTTGGATGGCGAGGAGAGGACGGACAGATCGTTCAGGACGAGTGAGCTGAGCTGGGGTGGAGTAGGGATAGTTAATATATTTTTTCTAGGGCTTTTATCCCGCCAACATCCGGTTAACTTTACGTCCCGATGGGATGCATATTCGACCTTACACTAGACACACACTTGCGGGCTTCTCTGATCTGATCAGCAGAACGTGAGACCGGAGCAGTACCAAACGGGCCATGGACCGCGCGCGATCTTTCCTTCCTCTTCCTTGTCCTCTCTTCAACACTTACACACACTTACTCGCACTACACTACCACATATGCCGGGAGATCAGCCGGAGCTTAGAGCTTGTCCCGGATGGGTGGTGCCCCGCTGGTGGGAGACACCTTGTTAGGAATATCCCCCGCAAACCGGCGTGGGTCAGCGCCGGATCTCGCCAGTCAGAGATCACCGCTAACTCCCGCGATAAAAAACATGCCCCACACTTACGGGACTAATGACCGTAGCCGTTGACGTGCCTGAATCACTAAACCAATGAATGAATCAACCGTTCTGCCCGCAGGTTTCCTGATCTACTTCACGTACAGCCTGCAGCACAGCGAGGAGGGCAAGCACCAGGCGCGGCTGGCGGCGGCGGCGAGCGGCGCGCTGGGCGACCTCAAGGCGCCCAACGGTCCCAAGCGGCAGTCCGTCGGCGCCAAGGACGCCCTCGCGCTGCCCGCCAAATGCTGAGCCGACGGCCGCCTCGCGCCGCGCAGCGCTAGCCAGGGACGTGCAACGCGGGTCCGCGCGGAAGCCACGCCCCTCGCCCCCGCCCCGCCCCTGCCCGCGCGCCCGCCGCCCGCCATTTTGACGCGCTGGCCCCGGACCGGACATTTTGCACGGCCGCGATGGCAGTGCCCTTAGGGAAAAGCTCGCCATATACGACATACGCTGGTGAACACATGATAAGAAATGTTTGATCCTGGCGTTTACAA